>WAAD01021842.1:23803-52279 GCA_013389945.1 Fregata magnificens | reverse complement strand
AATGAAATTCAACAAGAGCAAGTGTGAGGTCCTGCACCTGGGGAGGAACAACCCCACGCACGGGTATAGGTTGGGGGTTGACCTGCTGGAAACTAGCACTGCTGAGAAGGACCTGGGAGTGCTGGTGGACAGCAGGCTGATCATGAGCCAGCACTGTGCCCTTGTGGCCAAGAAGGCCAACGCCATCCTGGGGTGCATCAAAAGGAGTGTGGCCAGCAGGTCGAGGGAGGTTATCCTCCCTCTCTGCTCTGCCCTAGTGAGGCCACATCTGGAGTCCTGCATCCAGCTCTGGGCTCCCCAGTTCAAGAAGGACAGGGAACTGCTGGAGCAAGTCCAGCGGAGAGCCACAAAGATGGTCAGGGGACTGGACCACCTCTCTTATGAGGAAAGGCTGAGAGACCTGGCTCTGTTCAGCCTGGAGAAGAGAAGACTGAGGGGGCATCTTGTCAATGTCAGATATCTGAAGGGTGGGTGTCAAGAGGATGAGGCCAGACTCTTGTCAGTGGTGCCCAATGACAGGACAAGGGGCAATGAGCTCAGATTAGAACACAGGAAGTCCCACCTGAACATGAGAAAACGCTTCTTTACTATGAGGGTGACAGAGCACTGGAACAGGCTGCCCAGGGAGGTTGTGGAGTGTCCTTGTCTGGAAATATTCAAAACCCGCCTGGATGCAGTCCTGTGCACCCTGCCCTAGGTGTACCTGCTCAAGCAGGGGTGTTTGACAAGATGAACTCCAGAGGTCCATTCCAACCCCTACCATTCTGTGATTCTGTGATTTTTCAGGTTTCCTGAAAGACAAAGAAAGAATCAGAGAAATCTGAATATGCTTAGATCATAAGAAATATTTGGACAGAGTATGAGCTATCAACTTAAGCATGAAATTGCAAAGATAACAAGAAAGCACAACTAATGAGATGAGATTACTAAATAGTAATAGCTGACTTATGTTCTCATCCCAGGTGAAGGGACTAGACTTGCAACTAGACAAGCAGTTTCAAACTAATTAAATGCTTGTGATATCAGCTGCAAGGTTGCCTCTCCAAACCAAGAGCATTTTTACTAGCATTCAGCAAACCGCTAATAAGAATCAGGAATGAAACAGCTGGGGGCTGCAGAATCGTGTTGCTATGGAAACCACTGCAGGTGCGTGGTCCAAGGAATAATAAACCCCAGATTTTTTGAGTTTATTAAAAAAAAAAAAAAAGGGAAGAAAGGAAAAGAAGGCACAGAGTGAAATAAATATCACAAACCAAGGGCATTGCAAATGCTTTTGAAAGGAGGACAGAATAGTATTGTTAAAGTGATCTGTCAGAAAGAACATTGCAGGGGACAAAGGGATTTAGCTGAAAGATATCTCAGTGTATAAGTATGCCAGAAAAAGGAAGAAGAAAACAGAACTAAATGAAAGAAAAATACAAACACCAGAGGGCACTGAAACAGAAATAAAATCTATTACAGGTCACTGAGTTCAGAAGAAACAACAGAAGAAAAAGAACAGTTCAGAAATTGATGTGGGAATCAGGACCTCTTGGATTGCCTAACATAGTTCTAGTTCTCTTGTGCCAAAAATCATTTGAACATCAAGTCTCCACTCATATAACATATGGACCAGCCTTTCCCAGAATAAGAGCTCGTTCATCTATGTACAGCACAATGTAAGTCTGATGGATTCGATTTTCAAAGGTACTTAGAGTCCTCAAACTGCATCTGGTAGGATTTGCTCAGCTCCCAAAGAGGCTGAGCACTTAATTCACATTCATGTCAGTGGAACTGAGGTACCTCATGCTCACCTTGCCTGTCTGAGGACTAATGGCACCCTAAATTTTCTCTACGGTCAAGTGAGGGGGATGTGTAGCTCTAAGATTGACTGAACCAACCCAGATCTCAATTGGTTTTTTCTCTCGAGTGACTCTATAAGGACACATTATCAATGACATTTTTATTGACTATATTTATCCATGCAGCTTCCTATTTGTAGAGTTTAGGAGTAAAAGAAAGAATGCTGTCCAGATATGATGCAGAGTGATCTCACTCCAGGCTCACAATACTCATGCGAAAGAGGAAGAGAAGTCTCAGAAGATCATGATGTTTGCAACCCCATACATGGTGATGGTTTCTCCACACAATGGCCACATACTGCCCTGCAATACATTTACATTCAGAGAGCAAGGAGAGGTAGGTTAGACAGGTGGAAGATTCAGTTATCAAGAACACTGATGACAATGTTNTCCAGGGATGAGACAACTGTTATGGTACACTGACATGCTGATGAGCTAGAGAATGGTAAGAGTGAGGTTCTGGAGGCAAAATACAAGCTACTACATGGGCCGCTAAAAACCAGGAACTCCAGGACAGCATCCCCTGATTTTACTCCTTAGTGGATAAGCAGCCAGAAGGCGAAATCATAATGCAAAGCTGAAAAATTAGATGAAGTCATTAAAACCTGTGTACCTTCAAATAAAGAATAGAACAGAGGATGGCAAAACTCAAACAGGAAAATATTTTGACCAGACTTGAACAAAGAGAGTACCGTTTAAACAGCACCTGAAAATTTGGGAAACTGGATGAAGTATACACATACGACTACACAGAGATTAGAAAACTTAAAAAAACCAAACCAAAACAAAAACCAAACCAACAAATTAAAATGAAAACAACAATCAAAACCACAGTTATATTAGCCAGCATGCTTGGTTTTCATACGTGCATTAATTTAATCAGCATATTAAGAAAATACAACCTCTTCTCCCCCAAATCCATTATGAAGTCGTTCATCTCAAAAGGGACACTGCATAAAAATAAGAAAGATTGTTATTTTTAGATTACAAAAAAAGCCAAAAGATTAAAATTTTGCAGCTACAACAGAGTTTGTTTAAATACACCATCCTAAAGGCTGAAAAGATAACCAACTGTTCCCCAGACAGAAACTAAGATTACATAGCTGACAGGGATGAAGCATAAGGTTAGGGAAGCTGCTAGAAATAAAATGGTGTTTAGAGTCATGTCCAAACAAGGAAGTGGAAAAGAACAAACTCTGGAAGAAAAATTAAGGCAAGCAAAAAAAAGTTCAGGAAAATTTTGCTTAAGGCATAAAACCAAATAGTAACTATTCTTTCAAAGAAGAAGTAGAAAGCCAGTAGAAAGCCTGACAAGAGTGTCTCTAGGGCTACTACAGGATCAAGGTGTAAAAGAAGTACTCAGAAAAGATAGAGCCATAGCAGAAAAGCTACACAAGTTCCTTGTAACTGTGCTTATCATAAAAGAAATCGGGCAGGAGACAGAGGTTTCAAGGAACAACAGACCAGTAAGACTAGTGTTTGTATCACACAAATTGCACAGTTGAAACTGTTAAAAATAATGTAGTTAATAGACACACAGATAAATATCAAGTATTGGGAAAGATTACAGTATCTGACTAAATGCCAGAGTTTTACTTAGGTTGTTAAATTGAATTACACCCCAAGATTGTTTATTTTTCTCTGTGGAAGAACAGGACAATTTCTTCATATGTAGATACCTGTGCAGTAGTTGTCTAATGTTGTGTGCCACGAATATGCCATGAAGGAGACCAGGCCTCAAAAATCTGCTGTTAAAGTTCTTTGCAAGAGTCATAAAGTGTACGGGCACAGAGATTTGGCTGATGTAATCAATTCAGATTCCTGAAAAAAACAAAGTTATAAGAAAGCAAATTGTCTCATCAATTAGATAGCGAAAGGGGAGGGAAGTAAAAAAATTCAAAAATTTTAAAAAAGGAAACAAAGGACATGAGTGAGTTGTCAGTTATCTCGATATAGGGATTGATCTTTGCAGTTTAGGAACTTATGCTAGGATCTTTATTGTACCCTGAATGGTCTAGGCAAGATCATCATAACACAGCAGAGTTGCAGAATTTTCAGAGTACTAAAATCCAGAATGTGAAAAGCTGCAGGAGAATCTTGTAATATTGAGCAACTAGTAATATAATGGCAAGTAAAATCAAGTTTTGAGAAATATGAATCACTGTATCCATTCATAGTGATGGACTGTGAATTAGATATTACTAATCAGGAAGAAGATTCCATTAGAGAACAAAAGAAACGGCAATTTGCTTCAACAAAGCTGACCAAAAAAAAAAAAAAAACCAAACCAAAAATCAGAGATAACCCATGCGCAGAGCTGTGAATTTCTATGAGTGACAGAGGCAAAAAGAAGATTGGTGTGGTAGCAAAGAAGAACGAGGGGAGCAAAACCAAGCGAGAGACATAGTAGACAATTTGATAAGACAAAAAACACCCAACAAATACAGCATTCATTAGCAAAGAAAATAACAGATGATGAGAAGAACTGAAATATTCAGTGCCTTTTTGCTCCAATTTTCCTGAGAAAAGTTAAGTGTGATGAGATGCTCAACACAATTAGCATTTGTAATTGTTGACAGTAAAACAAGCCAAAACAATGAAAGACTTTGTTAAAGGTAAGTGAGATACAGTCAAGGCAGCTAAGTCTCATGAAAATTTACACTATGTATTTAAGAAACAAGCCAAAGCAACCTCCAAATCATTAATTATTATCTTCAGGAGGTCAAGCAAGTAAGAGACATTCCAGAGTAAGAGTACCTACCTTTAAATGAAAAGAAGTAAAAATACATCAGTCACTAAGGAACTGAAGATCAAACTCCGATATCTGAAAGAAAGTGGAAAAAATATGAAACAATTCTTTTGTAAGCTAGTAGATGATAATAACATGACAAAAAATATAAAAATGGATTGTCTAAAATACATGGTGTCACACTAATCACATTTACTTCCCTGACAGGGCCACCAGACTAGTGGGAAGAAGTTTAACATATGCATCTTGCCTTTAGTAAAGCTTCTGGCATTTGACATTTACATAGAAAAATTAAGGATATATCATTTAGGTGAAGTTAATATTAAATGCCTGCACAACCAATTGAAAATAATAAGAAAACAACATGTTCATAGAACAGTTATTAATAGTTACTTTTAGTCTGGAAAGGTGGGAGATGAAATGGAAGATCTGTCATAGGTTTTGAATTATATTCTGAGTTTCCAGTAGTGATATGGTTGATAGAGCAGAAACAATTTGTGGATGCTGCAAATGCCTTAAAGATTCTCAAGGACATGGTTAAAGCCTCTTATCAAAGCAATGCCATGAAGTTTAACCTAAAAGATGGCACACCTGCAAAAGAAGAACTAAAGTTGTAAATACAAAAATTGAGAATAACTGTTTACACAACACCACTGTAGAACCGTAGCTGGGGTTACAGTAAACCACAAACAGAGTTGAGAACATGAGTACAGAGCAAAAGTCATTCTGGATTGAAAGTAGAGGAGCATTGCATGAAGGTCATGAAAAGTAGCTATTCCATTCTGCAAAGTATTGACAAGGCCATAACTATGGTACAATATTTCAAATAAAATTTGACAAATCAAGAAGAAACCAAAGGAGGTGTTCTAGAAAGTAAGAGGGGGGAAAAAGATAGAAAAAACAAAGAGTTACATTTGTTTAAACTAGAGAAGATTTTTTAAAAAGCCTTTCAAAATATAAAAGGTCATAATAATGGAGGAGGCAACATTGAAGTGTTCCCCAAGATGCTAACCGTTAATTTGAGAAAGGGCTATTTTTCTGTTACACTTCTAGGAAAACAAAACAAAGCTTTTCAACATGATGACAGTTAAATACTAGGACTAATTATCTGTGGACAGTACCTAGCACGGCTTCTAATTTGGCCTCTATTATTGTCAAATCACTGCTTGAAACAGAGTGGCAGGGTAAATATGCAATAATGCAGAGCCTAGTTTCCGTCTGTTGTCACTGGGTTGACTTTCTCAGTGTTGAAGATGTTTGACCTAGTTTCTCTTTGGGTAACGACTGGGATGAAAAAGGATTGATCTCTGCAGGGAATTTATTTGTACTATATATTTGCAATTGCTTACTTACAAGAGGCTATGAGAGATATTTTTAAAATAACAAACTTTAAGGGCAGGAATTGACTATTTGCTAAATGCATCAGATTTTGAGTTCTTCCCACATGAACTCCGAAAATAGCACAGCAACAGAGTGGTAGTAGATACAGTGTGCCACTTTCTCCAGAGTTAAAAAGGGCATTGTTTTTCCACAGTTTTGCATTCTAGATAGCAGATTTCATTACCTCAACTAAGCAGTTTGCACTGTTATGTCAAATAAGATACGAGAATATCCATGAAAACTTGGATTTGAAGTCAGAGAAAACCATATCTCAAAGCCCAGGTGTAGCTATGAGGAAAAGCCTCAATTAGCAGAGACAGATGCATCTTAGAGTTCGTGATGCATAAGGATAAAGTGATACTTGGCAAAACTTAGACTGAGATAGAATTTTTAAAAGGTATTAAATAGGAAAAGGTTTTTCCCACATTTTGCAAAAACAAACGAGGCAAAACAAAGGGAACTGCTTTGCACTGGAAATTGGGCTACAGAGTTTCTAGCAAGATGATGATGATAAATAAGGGGGAGAAGGTAGAATAGCTAACAGGATTACAGAAATGGAAATATATACACCTGAAGCAGGGCAAAACACAAGGGAAATCCCTGCCCACAGGTCAAGGGGCTTCACATTCTGCATTGAAGAAATGTGACGGGACTACAGCGTGGACTTGTATGTTCTGTATCAAGGTTTTTTAAGAAATCTCTCCCACATAAATTTATTCCGTTAGGGGTAAGCCTTTATAGTAGGTACCTACAAAAAGAGAACTGGTTAAAAAAAAAAATCAAGCATGTCCATTTTGGCTTCCATAGAGTACAGGACTTTATAATATTTTATAATGGGGCACAATCTGACACTGGGTGCCCTTTCTGCCTGCATTTTGGGAAACCAACCAGGTTGGAAGCTGTCTAATCATAATAGTGTGCGGCTAAACTTGAAAGGACATTAAGCAATAACCCACATCAGTAGCCTAAAAGAAAAATCTAAATCTAAGGCATGACTTGATCCTCTGTCCAAGGATCCCTGACACTGGCCCAGCTGAAAAATCTCAGTGGAGAAATCTCATGGCAGTCAACATGTCCTTTGAAAGCCCCCTGGAGCCCCGCTATAATGGGAGCTCTAGGCTCTGTCTCTCTCCCAGCCCTGCACTTGACCACCAGCATACCCAAGGGCCTGGCTGAGCCTCAGCCATGGGTCCTCAGGTGGCCCAAATGAAAACATTCTCTAGGAATAACTCTGTCTGCTGCCTACCTCTTCCCTGGGCAGCCTCTCCTCGGCTCCCCTCCAGTCACAGCTCCAGGCTCCAGGTGAAAGAACGAAATTGGGTATTTCAGTGCTGCGCTGCTGGGCTACACGCTTTGGGACCCAAGCCTCTCTCCCTCTTGCTGAGGCTCAGCTCTCTGCCTAGGACCATTCAGACCTGCGACTTCAGACTTAGAGAAATCACCAGATCTAGGCGGGAAAGGACAAGTCAGGACAGTGTTTTGTTAACCTGTACCTATCCACAGGAACAGCAGACACTATGCACACTGTTTAAAAGATGAGCTTTAACTCATCTTTTCATTGGCAACCTCATACAGAAGGCTGGACAAGCCCTATCACTTCAAACAGGTTAAGAAAAAGCACCATATGGAGTTAGTTCCAGGCCAGACAGAAATCATTGCCAAATCAAAGCACAGAGCTAATGCATCTGTGTAACATCATCTAATTATTGGCAGACAGATTATTTCACAGTATTCTCCCAGGCCGAGTCATAAAGGATTCACAAACACGCTTTAGGACACAAACCATGAATTCATAGCACTGGGGTCTGAAGCTCTTTTCATTTTATTCTAAACATCTGTAAAGGAGATTTTTGCTGCTATATACAGGGATATCTATGGCATTAGATATCACAGATTCTGATGCACTTCTATCACCATCTTGTCTCCCTCTTGCAATAAATTAAAACAGCTTTAGCGAAGTAATCCAGGAGCAAAACGATAGCATGTATTGGGCTTTTAAATACTTTTAGCCAAATGAATACATTAATTAAAAATACTAGAAGCTTAGAAAAGTAACAGGTTTTGGTAAGCACTTTGGAGAACAAAACTCGTGTGTAAAAACTGCCACTGGAATATTCCACATAAGAAAAATCAGTAAAAATCTAAGTACATCTGGAAGTAACTCAAACAGGAAAACCAGGCTACCTTTGTCCATTTAATTTTCCATCAAAAGTGGCTGGAATAGCTCTAAAAAGAGCTACTCACTTCCATTCTTTCAGGACCATAACGTTTGCAGCCTTCATATGGTTTACATTGATGCTATGGTTAAAAGGCAAAGCAGAACAACTGGGATAAGCACCCATAAATGAAGTAACCACACGATCATTCAGAAATTAAAGGTAATGTTTACACAACAATAATTTACCTCTCTCTAATCCATCTGCTCTCCACTTTATGCTCTAACTTCTTAAAAAGAGGTGAAAAGATGAGCCAAAGCACCTGTTCTTTCTTCTGGTGTCTCTGGAGGGAGCATCCAGGATCTGGCTGGGGATACCTTTCCTAGCGGCTGCTCTAAAAGAGGGGAGCAGGCTGGCCAAGCAGCAAAGTCTCTGGACACCTCAGGACAACCGCCTTCTTTTCAGTCATAAACTCTACAAATAGCAAGCTACACACATCAGTGCAGTCTTAGCAAAAATATCATTGATAAGGCATCCTACAGAGTCACTGGAAAGAGAGAACGCTTGGTTGGTTCAGTCAATCTTAGAGCTACATATCCTCTTCACTAGGCTGTAGGATTAAGTCCCTCCTAAGAGGATGTTTCCAAAAGTGACTACCAAAAATACATTAATAAACTTACAGTTTTGATACAAAGACTTTGGCTCACTTCAGAATGATTAATTTTTGGTAACGTCAGAAGCTGTGACTGTACATCCCTGGGGCTATAGGAGTAGTAACAACTGCTAAAATTCTCCAGGCCAATGAGGAAAAATCTTGGCAGACTGCAAGAGAACAAGCAACCACAAAGTCCTCCTTCCTCTGCCCCACAGTTCGCTCTTTATAGCTCACCATTCAAACCACTAACTGCAAAGAACAGGCAAGGGAAATTTCATCCCATAAAGTCAGCATCTCAAAGTTACAAATGTATTAAGCAATGCAAACTGATCCGCAGCTCTTAGGAGCTGGAAAAGCTGCCAGCTCCAAGAACTGAAAGCTAACACTCTTGACATCAAACACCCCCAAAACGTTATTTTCCACAGCAATGCTAAATATCGTTCTTTAATAGAGGGGAGAGTTCTCAGGCCTAGGGTTAAGCCAATCTCATCAGTAAAGTAGGGCTTTGTGAGGTTGGCTGTCAACCACCACCTCCCACGCACGGTTGTGCAACACTTCTGAGTAATCTTCAGTGGCATCTCTGTAAACACTGGAGGTTGTGTTATTCAAACTTTTCCTCGGGGTGCCAGGAATTATACCACGCTTTTCCCCACAATTATGATGCTGTTTTGTCTGTGGATATGCCTCTGGTTAAGCCTTTGCAGATTTGAAATTTGGTGGAGCATAGAGGTGTTTTAGGATTACAAAATCCAGCTTGCTGATTTCTGTTCACCTGCAGGTTTAATCCTTAATTATTGAACAGTGATTAAAACCAGAAGCTGAAACTAGCAGCTGCAGTAAGTAACATGGTAATGAAAGGAGATCTTCCTAAATAAGTTAGTTGTTGGTATCAATTGCTTTTCTCTCGGGGCAGATTACATCCATAGGACAATAGATAGGACTGGTATTGCAAGCCAGGAAGAACATTTGCTCCGTACCATCAGAGGCCTCTCCCAACAGCACAGAGCAGTATTAAACCCCTGATAAAAATCTCAAATGCCACAAGATGCCATGAAAAACAAACAAGAAGGATGCAGAACATTGCCAGTGTCTTCGGTCACAGCAATAGCAGGGAATTTAACATAGAGAGGTGATTCTGCTCCTTTTGTTCCTCTGTTGATAATCCTAAGGACCTTGAGCCTTTTCCAATAGGTGTTGGATACATTGAGATCAGTGAGCATCTGAGCGAACAAGGAAGCACTTTAGAAGGTGCTACCTGCATTTCAGGTCTGAAGTTTAACAGACTGGGCTGCAGCTACTTGTACTTCGCTATGTATAGCAGTCTTTCAGTTTTCAGGGGCGTTACTCTACAATAAAGCCAAAACTAAGACATTGGCCTAAGCACAACCTGTGCTCTCTTTCCTTACTTCTCTGACTTTTCAGCTTACAGGATGGAAGAAACAACTTTTTAAGTCAATAATAATCCACCACATTTAAAGCAGGATCTTGCAGTACAGAGAAGTTATCAAAAATACCATCTATTTTTAGACACCTCGTGGGCAACTGAAAAGTATTTTATTGGCATTTCATGAAATTAGATGTAAATGTGTTAAAAAGCTCCTGCAGCTAGTCAAGTGCTAAGTGCAAAAGTTATTTTTCCTTTACCCTTTCTTTTTTCAATACTGCCAATTTTATACATAAATGTGATTATGGAATGATAAGAAAAAGAAGGATCTACTCTTTCTGGCTTCGGAGGGCACTGATGGCTTTACTATGACCTCTGCAAACTAATCTTAAGTCAAAACCAAGTCTATTCCTCTGGTTTTGCTGCTAAAATATTGCTTGATGTTTACTGAATTCTGAAGAAATACCATTTTCCACATCCCCTCCTGAAAGTCACTGAGAAAAGAAGTTCCAAAATAACTTCCTGTTCATTTCCAAATAGAGATGCTCTTAAAGCTGTCACTGATATTCCTTCATTTTCTTTGGAAGAAAGAGTCAGATTGCCTAGATCCAGGGCATAAACAGAGCACTGACATTTAACCAGAGGCAGGGTATCCTTCCTAGCGGGGAAAAATTCTACAGGCTAATTGGCACAGAAGACCAAACGATTGTTTGAGCTAAGAATCATTACATAAAGGTGGTGAAATAAACAATCCCAATATGGTGAACAAAATGAAAAAGACATCTTCAACCTGGTATGGTTCATGTTGGTAAGGCCAAGCAGATCTTGAGCAGAATCTGTGCAAAGATCATATTATTGCAATGTCTTTGCTGCTTATTTTCTCTAAGCACATCATCTTTAACACGTAATGTAAATAGTCTGTGCATACAGGTGCAGTGCTTTCACAGTATGAGTCTTTACCAGGGCCTCCAGGGACTACCATCACAACAAATACTGCCCTCTAAAAGCAAAACGATCTGAAGGAATCAACAGCTAATTAAAAAACCTAGAGCTCTAATTACAAACAGTGGCTTGTAGTACCCTTCATTCATTTACTTTTGCTCATTGATCATCTCTATAAGCAAGATATACTACTTTCATTCCTCTCCAGACCAAGACCCTCAAACTCCTGAATTGTATGTGTTAAATTAAATATTTTAGAAAAATCCCACAATTAGTCTGAGCTGTTCGGTGTGGTCATGCCAGTTGTTTTTCCGTCATTAAGAACAAGAAAAAAAACCTAACCACACCACTTAAATATTTACCTAGGAGCTTCCTTCCTCTGGAGATCTATCAAGTCATTGAAGAGATATGGATTATACCTGGATATGCAGCTAACAACAATCCAAAACTTAAATCTTTAAATATCTTGAATCTTGAACCATCTCGAACTGGATCTTACTTCATATGGGAAGCCATATCTCACAATCACTTTAGTTTTTCATCCACTTATGTCCAGCAATTTTGAACAGTTTAAGAAAGTGCCAAGGACTGAAAAAAAATCACATCTTAGGAACATTTTTGTTACAGAACGGCTGTAGCATTTATAGCTCCAAAGTCCGAAATGGCCTAGGCTAGTTTTTGCTCCACTTTTCTCTGCAATGTCTTTACCAGAAATAGCATTTAAAGCAGCACTATGCCAAACATTCATTAAGGGCTTAAATGAATGGAAGAGGTCACAAAAGAAACATTTCCAGGACTGGACCTTAAATTCCCTTTTCAAGATTATATAGGATACTGCCTATATATATTTCATGTACATACTATTGAAAGTTACATTCAGATACTGTTGTGTCTTTTTTCCTCTACAGCTAAAGCCAGTGCAGATGGTACTACCAGATCAATTAAAATCACCCCCTGGTTTCATTCACAGTTTGTGTTCTGTATTGTTCTTCCATTTAGACTAAACTCCTTCTGCTTATTTGTTTTCAAGCATTACTTTTTATTTTTAAACAGCATACATCTGCTTTGCTCATTAGAATAAATATTTTACATGTACATTATGTAGATAAAGATTCTCACAGAAAAAGGCTCTCATGCAGTTTTCTGTATCTGGGTTGCAAAGGACATTGGACTATAAATCAGCGCTGCGTGAAGCTGGTTTCCCTGTTACCTTGCCTTGCAAGCAAGGCAAGCCTAGGAGGCAGACTGAGAGGACATTCAGTGACAGGGTGTCAGCACAGCTTGGCAGAAGGTGCTGATTTCAGAGGAAGAGGAATACATGTTAAGTAGACAATTCAGTTTTAATGGTAATCTCATTTTTTTATGTTAAGGTTTATATATACACACTGACTTTCACCATTAAGTCTTATTTCCCTCAGAGATTACCACTAACTAATTGTTTCCCTCTTTTTCCCCATAAATAGTGCACCAGGTCTACGATTTTATTACCTTTGTGCCTTGAGAAAAGAGGCTGACTTGTACCAACTGCTATCAGGAAACATTTTAGCATTTCATATCTTCAGAAGAATGAATCTTGGTTTAATACTCAGCTTTGCTAGAATTAGGCATGCTGGCCAGCGACTAAATCAGATATTTCAGATTCTACAGCTATTTCAGTTACAACCACACATAAATTGATTATACATAAAAGAATTTCTGCTGTCTTGTATCTGGTATCGATAAGCGATACAGGAAGCTGGGGTTTGGTAATGACGTGGCTGTGCAAAAGGGAAGCTGTTGGGGTCTCTGCCATCTGCTCCCAGGCAGCTTCAGAAAGCATAGTCTCTATTTTTAGGTAGAAATGCTGACCAGGTTGTCAGATCTAGCTATGGCTGAGCTGGACATAACCTCAGACTACTTCTTCTGTTTGCACAGCTTAGTGTACTCTATGAAGTTTCAGTCAACACGATAAAACACCCCGCTTTCTTCAAATAGCATAGTCATTAGCATGAGCACCGAGCCATCCCCTTTGTTAGCCAATCCCAAAGCAAGTGAAGAAAATGACAGGTGAAATTTCGCACTACAAGAAGAAAACAAAGCAAGAAAGATTTTCCTGTTTCTGAATGTCACAGTAGTCAGAGAGGTTTAGAGGGATTTTTTTTTTCTCCTATAAAGTCTTCACTGTTATAATTACCTACTGAAAATACTGGTTGTAGTTAAAAACCAACTCTCCTAAGCACTAAGGAAAGATGAGGCTCTGTATTTGTATTGCTAAAGTATTCCTGTTCTATGATGGGATGCTTATTCACTCTGGAAACTCAGTACTCCATCTCCATCTAGTGCAACAGAGCATCACTGAGGACAAACACAGGGAAATTTAAGGCACTAAGCTCTTGTGGCGAATGGAACCATGTCAGCAGCTGGTTTAACCAAGCTGAAAGAGTCTTGTTTCTGACCATCTGTAGGACCTTTATCTACTCTTCTGCTTTTATATATGTGCCTCACCTTCAGCAAAACGAGGCAGCTGTTTTCAAGTGCAGGCAGTTGCTAAAGAGACTCAAGTTTACTATTTTCTGTGCCTACAAAAGGGGATCAACAGTAAAGGTGTCAAAGAGTTCTGATGAAGACAAGTTTTTGAGTAAGAACAAGGGCTGGATAAAAACCTGTTGGAAGTTTTCATGAAACGTACTGTCTGGGTGATCAACTGGTAAATGAACTTCCATCTGTAACTATGATGATGTACATGAAAAAAATAATCTCAAACTGTAAAAAAAAAAAAAAGTAATGTAATCTCAGATGACCGCTACCAATGAGGAAAGAGAACTCGGGGTCAAACCAGATAATCCTACGCAAACACTACCTCAAGTGCTCAGTAACAGTTAAACAATCAAATTGAAAAACATTTTTATGCCACTAGATGGACTTTTGGTGCATCTGCAACATTTTATAAAAGGCATAGCTCTGCTCCTCCCTTCCATGTCTCAAAAAATACACTGAAAGAGATACAGAGATAAATAAAGAGGATGACCAAAGGTTATAGAGAAATAACTAGGTACACTAGGACTCAACAGGTTGGAAAAGATACAACTAAGACTGAGTATATTAGAAGCCCATACAGAGAGGGCAAACAGTGATTTAGTTTTTCAGTTTTTTTCTGATATAAGTAGGGACATCATTTGAAACAAATGAAAAATGAAAACACATGAGTAATTGATGTGACTCTTCTGAGAGACAAGTTTATGACAAGTTGGGCATACAGATCAAGTCATACAACCTTGGAAGTGAGACGAGTCTCCGGGCTTTACTGAAAACGTGTACTGTCTTAAAAATACTAGAATTTAGGAACCTGCAAATTTTTAAGTAGGAAACGTGGCAGACATGGTGGGCAATGCTACAATAATAAATCCATTTTGAAGGTGGAACACTTCTAGTTTTGTGTTCATTCCCTTCCTTCAGAACCTCTGAGTCTATGATCAATCAGCATGATAAACCAGCAAGGTGTTAGATATTACTTGCTGTGTGTTTTGCAGTGAAATACAACCCTAGCAAAATCCTTGTCTTGGCCCCCTTTTTCACTTCCTTCAATTGCCATGGCTGTTTTGATGTTGCCCTGCCCTTGATTTGCTCTCCAGCTAGAGCTTTCTTGTTCGGTACACACCTGCTGACAGATGAAAGCTGGTAAAATCTTCAGTTCCTACATGGACTGCTGTCATCCTCTGCTTCTGCATAAGCAACACATTCTTTGGGAGAAGAGCTGGCTGGGTGATAACCCACCATCGTTCTCAAGAGCCCAAGGTTTCACCTAGTGCCCCTTGTTTTGTGGGTAACAGAGGCACAGTGGCTGTCTGCATACTGTTTCATGAAATCAGACCTTGCACAGAATACTTGCCCAGTTTGCTGGGTTTTGAAGGGAAAGTAGAGGTCAATAAAACAAACTTGAAAAATTACTGTGTTTTTGCAAGCGTAGGAATTCTTACCCCTACGATGAAGGTATCCATATTCTATGACCATCCTCTCCAAGTGTCTTTTCACAGTGCAGAATGTCAAAAATAAATCACAGAAAGAATCACTATACGAGGATAATGTCCAAACTGTATGTAGCCACCCCACTCAGTGAATTGCACTGTTTTGTTTATAAACACGAAAGTGTCTACTCTGCATCTGTTTGCAGTGATGTACTGTCTCCACATACGACTTCCAGCACAGAAAGAAATTGTGAGTTATGATCTTTCTTCCCCAATCTCTGGTTCTACTTATCCAAAAGAAAGGTGATATATTTTGCTGCTTTGATACATCTACAAGGCAGGAAAAAACTCCTCAAATACATAAACACTATCAGTGTTTCTCAGGCAAAAGAGGATTAATTGCCCTGGGAAGCATTGCTCCTGGAGACAGGACTGAACTCCTTATTCATCTGCTTTTGGGAGCACAGGCATCTCCAGAGCACGGACTTGTTTGGGGTAAAAAAACCAGTCAGCTCATGCTATATTCTGAACAGATGCCAACTGCAAATCAAACAAACTGACAAAACTGAATTGTCTCAAGTGCCAGTTCAGCGTCTTATTAATACTAAGGTGGGTGTCTCAACCTTTAAAAAAAAAACCCCCAAAACCCAACACAAAACCAAATCCAAACCCAAAACAATAGTATTTGCTAGCGTATCTTGGTCACGCCCTGAGCCTCAGATGTTATTCTGCCATACAGAAGATACTAAAAGGGTGCCACTGGGAAACACATATCCTTGTTATGTGCCTCTTCTTTCACTTCTTTTTTTTTTTCCCCTTAAATTTTATTTGGAACATACACTAACGTAGGCCGCTCATTTTGGATGTATATACTAAAAGTGTTTCTTATAGATTAAAGTTTTGAATAGAGACTAAATCAGGAGTGGTCCTGGATGCAAGGAAAACATTTATCATGGATTTGTAATGCCAACAAAACAGAAAATGGACAGAAGATCAATAACACTCATTAGAGCTTTATCTACAGCTCAGCTCTAAATCGACACTAAACACAAACTTTTCATGATCCTGAATGAGAATGGTCAGAAAATCTAGCACTGAACTTACTAAACTGAGAACAAAACGTGCAGACAGACCAAAATGCTCCATTGTAAAGTACAGAAACATCTTCTACAGAATAATGCAAGGTTTTCTTGCTGGAGGTATGCCTGGTGGTTTGCCTGCATCTACTGATTTCCAGTTACATTACCTTTTCTAAATTTTACCTTTCTTTTCTCTGCAATTCCAATATACCTTGCTTTACTAGTCTGGGGCTTTGAGGACTGCTAGCGTAAGAGAACAGCGTTAACGCAATATAGCTGAATGATATAAATTTGAATTTGATATGTATGTCAGATACATGGATGAAATAACCTTCTGTAAAACACTGAAGGACAGCTGGGACCAGCAAGTACAAAAAATAAGTTAACAATCTGAAGAATTCAAGCATTGTTAAAAATCTTGTTAAGAATCCTGTGTAAGGTGGAAAGTAAGGCTAAATCTGAATAATTTTCACAGTCAGTAAAAGCCGACACAACAAAGCAGATCCCAAGTCAAAGACGATGCTAATAAAGAGTCAGTTTTGGTTCCACAAATGTCATCACCCGTTTCTAAACCCTGAAGTCTACGAAAGAACTCAGTAACACAAATTTGTAATGAAATAGCTACTTCAAACTTTTAACTCACTCTTCTTCCTTCTTTATGATTGAGGCTGACATATAGGAAAAAGGAGGATTTTAGAAACTACTGTCTCAATAATAGTCAGCTTGTTACAATATTGCATAGTGAAGGGGCTGGCTATCCCAAATAGCAGAAAGCTCAGGTAAGAGTGTTACTACTGAAGCACAGCACAACCACACTTGAAGTGGATCCCTCTGTTGCCAAATTTTGACTGAATATTACCAGTGTTAAGGGAATCCATCACCGGTGTCTGTACTGTAGGCATGGTACAGACAGCTAAATCACCTATGAACTGCAGTCACTGCACTGGAATTATTTTTGTGTTCTTTTGGGTTTTGTTTGTTTTGAGGAGGGAAGGCTATGGGGGACCCAATACCTACAAGGTTATCAAGATGATGGAGCCAGGCTCTTCACAGAGTGCATGGTGGGAGGATGAGAAACAGCTGGAAGAAGCTGAAATGAGACAGGTTCAAACACGAGGACATATGTAAAAAGCTTTTCAACATGGGGACAGCCAAGCACTGGGACATCCATCCTTGAAGGTTTTCAAGACCCAACTGAATACAGCCCTGAGCAACCTGCTCCAACAATAAAGGAACCCTGCCTTGAAAAGGAGGTTAGATTACATTACCTGTAGAGACTGCTTCCAACTTGTATTATCCTATGGACCTTATCACATGTAATGTTTCTGTACATTCTGAACAGAAGATTAGGCAAAAGATTTAGAGATTAATTTTAACAACAAATTCTTATAAACACAAGGAAACATCAAAACCTTCTGGTAATGCAGTGTAATAAACAGACAGTTCTCTTGTTAAAAAACCTCAGAAAACAATCAGAAATACTTTGCCTTATTAGAACAGAAAGGCATTTGGAAATAAACACACCTATGTAATTTTTCAGAACTCAAGAAAAATATGAGTACTTTGAAAGTGCATTCACAAAAGGTATCAACAAATGATTAGCATTTGAGATGGGGCTTCCCAAATTGCAGAGAAAAATACCTCAAAGACTAGAACTGTCTGCAAGCACAGAAAAGTTCAGCTTGTCCTTATGAATAAACACCACTGAGGAGAGACAGGAATTCCAGAAAAAGTGGCTGAAGAACAACAATATTTATCTGTCTAAAAGGAGGAAAAAACAGACTACAATAAATGTAAAATATTTTACTTACTGCAAACAAAAGCTGTGGTAACAACACTGCACAATACCAAATTTCAAGGTTTCAAAATTCTCAGAAATCACTCTTGTGATTTTTTTTTATTGCATATATCTTTATAATTATATTTTTACATCAGTTTTACATTATGACGAGAGTAAATTACTTACACAAATTAAGACAAATTGTATATAACCTGCCAGCTTAGTAATGCTTCATTTATATGCCACAGAGTGTAATCATTTAACACTTTTCTCTAATCTGAAAAGGATTATCAGATTCAATGCTTTGCTAGTCATGTAACAGAATGACATGGTCTGCACCAATAATTTTTTTAAACGATTAGAAGTATATGGGAATTCACTGTAAGTGTGCTGTTTGTATTTTCTACAAAACATAGGCAATAACTAACTTTATTACTTCACTAGGACAACTTTTTCTCCCTTTTGTGTAAAATCTCCAGCAAAAAGGCAGACAAATGCATAAATCCAACATTTTTAGATCCAATGCTGAATGGCCTGGAGGGCAGTAGTAAAAGTCCTGAGTGCAGGATGAGTCCCTCGATGAGACATCAAGAGGGACCCAGCCTCTGCGCTGAACCCTGCTTCTTTAAGTTGTTTTGCTATTTCCTCTACATCCCAGCCTCCTTCTCCCTGGTTAGTCAGTAAGTGGTCAATAAGGCGAGGATAGAAGGCAGTAGATATGCACTTCACCACTAACTTGGCATTGAGGAGCAAGGAAAGTACTTCAGCATCACAGCTGGAATCATCAACCTATGAAGAAAGAAAAATCCACAGTAATTAAAAATTAATTACCAGATACATCTATGAACTAGAACATATCATGACTGTTCTAACTGTACAGTGTAACCTGGAAAACGAGATGAGTATTCTATATGGATCAACAACAGGGATACACACTTTGCATATGTCAGAATACGTAAAGGTATGCCTTCAACAGTCTCTATCACATTAATATAAATATTTGACCTGCTCAAAGTTAATGAATAAGGATGCTTAACAACCTGGCTAGGATTACGTTCACAGCTTTATAGACTTTTCACAGATTCTCAGCCCCAGTACAGAACAGCCCACACCATTTACCTCCGTATGAAGAATGACACCCTGAGGAAGGTCAGAGCAGAATATATTAAATTTTGGTCACTTTATATTAATATAATACATTACATTCCATGTATTAATATGATAGGCAACATTCACAGACTCAGCCAGATTTTCCAGAGTTTCAGCACTCACAGCAAGGGTGAGATCTGTAGAAGAATACAGCTTATATTTCAAAAGATTTGGAGCACAGAGCTGCTACCTCTGTGAGACACTCTGAATGCCTCAGAAAAATATGGTTACTTGATACACGAGAGCAGATATTCTCTTGAAAATCTTGTCTATAGCTTTACAAATAACACTACAGAATACTTTAAATTCTATTTCAGTTAATTTTGACATGACTTTCCTGGGTTCCGCAGAATGCAGTGTTGTTTTAATCAGCTTAGGTGTCTTACCACTTCAAGAAGTGCAATAAAACAAATTCATATAACCAAAAAAAAAGGGCCAAAAGAGAGGTAGACAGTAGTCAGTTTTCAATAACTGCATCTTATCAAGTTACAAATAAACTAATCAAATTATGTTACATTTACAAAACAACCTCTCAGTTTAAAAGAAAAAAAATCTGTCTGGATAGCCTCTGTTTCATTTTCTGTAAAAATGATGTACCCTCTTACATGGTTGGTACCAGCAAGTACCAGTGATTTGGTACCCTTGAAGACCAATTCAACTGCTACACAGGACCACAGGACGTGACTACTGTATACTGAGAGATTTGGCACTGACACTTGACAGTTAAAATTAAGCAATTTTTCATCTAATTAACATCACAAAACTTTTAACCCTGATTCTTTTCAGAACAGCATTTAAAAGTTTCCTTGTCTCTCTGTTCTAGTTCAAGCTAAAACAGTGGCAGAGCTTTGCTTCCTCATGTTCATGTGCAATAGGCTGCATCCACCCCTTGCCCCACTGCTGTCACCATGAGCTCACTGCAACAGGCAGTTCTTGCTTATAACCCAATTCTCTGTCCCATGAAGTTACCACAACCATTTCTTAGTAACGTGTAACAGTGTCAATCTGCAGTTGTGGGGGTTTTTTTCATTATTATTTTTTTCCAGAAAGATTGAACAGAAGTATGATCTATTAGTCTGGAAAACCAAATGTACTGGTAAAAAAAAAAAAATCTTACCTTCTCAGACACATACACTATGAGAGATCATGCACACCATGTAACATGGACCATCTACTGTGGGAGACTACTCTCTCCAGTTTCCCTATACAGGTAGTCAAACCAGAAACAGGATCCTCAAAGCATAAGTCAGAACAAGTACATAATTTTCTCTTGAATGCATGCAATTGCAAGACTCCCAAGGTTTGGCATCTTATTTGGAGAATCAATATTACATTTGCATGTAGAGGAACACAGAGAGTTCATGCGGAACTACCAGGTAGCTCCCTCCATTGAGGTGGATGGGAAATCTGCAACTAGCTTCAGGAGAAAGCACTTCCTTTGAAGTAACAACAAATTCTTTTAGGGGAAAGACCTTTATTGTATCTAAATAGATTTAGTGAATGAATTTAATTATTCATTAATTGTAATTAATTATAATTTAATTGCACTATATAATTTTATATGTGTATATAAATTTAGTTTTATATTTTATATAATATATAAATATATAGGGATATAAAATAATTATAATTAATTAAAATGAATTTAATGAATATAAGTTTTGCTTCTGTGAAAGAGCTGAAAAGACAGCATGATGACTGAAAGCACATATGTGATAAGCAACAGAAACAATAACTTGTTGCTCTATTTTGGAAAAGATGCACTCTACACAACATAAAATATAATTAAAAAAGGAAAAAGACAAAACATGAAACATTGCAGCATGAAAACCTGTTATAACTCTTTTTATCACCTTCAATTTACCATTAGTAACCCATGATCATTACTTTCAATTTACTATTTTCACTTCCTTTGGAATTTCAGAAGCTTTCCAGAAAAACAGAATGTTTTTATCATGTTAACCAGGAAGAGACTTTGCTGTTTCTCCCTCATGCTACTTTTTCCATTAGTTCATTTAAATATTTGTGGTTTGAAATTGAAATTGAAATCTTAAAAATAAACTTGATTTCCTCCAAGTCTTTCAGCATTTTCACAATTAATTACATAAATCTCTTATGGATTACAAAGCTAAGGCAATAGTGTGTAGCAGTTATAGGTCCAGTTTACAAAACAGTTCTAAGAACAGTAGGGATGTCCAATCTTTAAGTTGCCCGCTTTAAGTCTCCAATTATTTAATAATTCCTCTAAACTGTCATATGTTAATTACTAACATGTTTTCCAGTTGAAGACAGGTTGATCATTAAATAAAATTCCTAGTGTTGGCATCTTGTAGCATACGACACAGCATACTAAGCCATTATCCAAACAGCTCATCTTTTCTGAAATGGGAGGCAGGAGGGATGTTCTGTCCCACCTCTGAGCTCTGTGTGCTCTATTCTTGACCTGTATGTAGGATGCAACTTTACACAGGGCTTCAGTGTTTGATTTTGTGAACATAAAACGCAAACAGTAATTACAGTAATGAGATTAACAGCAGATGTATGGTTTGTTTTAAATCCGGCTTTTAGGCTATTATTCAGTTAATGAAAAGTCCTATAGATTCGTGTGATTTCATATGCTGAAAACCTACAAATTGGAGAGAGACAAGTCTGAAAGTAAAAGATCTTTTCTAGCATAAAACCATTAAACATCTGAGCTGTACTATGGGAATGAAGATGCCCACATGCAACACAGAAGCAGAGCAACCTGTCTGTACTCATGCAGAAATGAGATCGTTGTGTCTTTACAGATAACAAAAGAGCACACAAAAGGCTCTTGGCTGTGTCTGACAGCTCATCCTTAAGCTCAAGTAGTTCAGTAGGTTTAAATTGATTAACATTTCCCATTTTCTGACTTCACGGCTGTCTGAAGACCTGGTCAGAAAGAGGAAACCTTTGTAATGTAATTGTCTCCAGGCAACTCGATGGAGACACAAGATGGCAACCAGACCCTGTGAATGCGTTTCACACAGCTAAGGCCGCTATCTATTCTGCAACTCTTCGTTAAATCTAAGCAGAGTCTGACAGGTGTGGGAACAACAGAGAAGCCAAGGTTTAATGAGTGATCTGTATAAAAATAGGCAGCTGAGAAAGATGATTAACTAATTGTTTTTATCAGTTTTGCAATTCCAGATCATGCCAACATTTTGGGTAATGGCATATGAGGAAACAGTCATTAGTTTAAACAAAAGCAAATGCACACACAGAAATTCCTTACCAACACCTATGCAGATTGTCAATAATGGGGCTACATCTGGCTGGCGACTGGTCACCAGCAGCATTCCTTAGGGCTCAATTCTAGGGCGAGTTCTGTTCAATATATTTATCAACGATCTGAATGCAGGAGTTGAATGCACTGTTAGCAAGTTTGCTGATGATACCAAACTGAGAGGTGCTGTTGACTTTTGAGGGACAAGAGGCCTCGCAAAGGGATCTGGATAGATTGGAGCACTGGGTAATCATCAATGGGATGAAATTTAACAAGTCTGAATGCCGGATTCTGCACCTGGGATGGAGTAATGCCAGGCACAAGTATAAACTGGGAGAGGAGTGACTGGAGAGCAGCCCTGCAGAAAGGGATCTGGGGGTGCTGGTCGACAGCAGGCTCAATATGAGTCAGCAGTGTGCCCTGGCAGCCAAGAGGGCAAACCGCATCCTGGGGTGCATCAAACACAGCGTAACCAGCTGGTCAGAAGAGGTGATTATCCCACTGTAATCAGTGTTGGTGCAGCCTCACCCTGAGTACTGTGTGCAGTTCTGGGCCCCACAGTTCAAGAAGGATGTGAAGGTCCTTTAATGCATCCAGAGGAGGGCAACAAAGCTGGTGAAAGGGCTGCAAGGAATGCCTATGAGTAGAGGCTAAGGACTTTGGGTTTGTCTAGTTTGGAGAAAAGAAGGCTGAGGGGCGACCTCATTGCTCTCTACAACTTCCTGAGGAGGGGAATTGGAGAGGGAGGTGCTGGTCTCTTCTCCCTTGTATCCAGTGATAGGATGTGTGGGAGTGGTTCAAAGCTGTGCCGGGGAAGGTTTAGACTTGACATTAGGAAGCATTTCCTTACCAAGAGGGTGGTCAAACACTGGAACAGGATTCCTGGAGAGGTGGTCGATGCCCTGAGCCTGTCAGTGTTTAAGAGGCATTTGGACAATGCCCTTAATAACCTGCTTTAACTTTTGGTCAGCCCTGAATTGGTCAGGCAGCTGGACTAGAAGATCGTTGTAGGTCTCTTCCAACTGAAAGAGTCTATTCTATTCTAATAAATTAATGTATATTTCAAAACCTTAATTAAGATAGTTTTATTTAAGCATCGCTGCTCAATGTATAAGCCGTAAGGTTTTTAAAAATTAAATCAATTTAAATGTACCTTAAGACTACATCTCTTTAAAATTAATTTTAAATTAGAACAATAAGCATTAAAGCAAAAAATTACTAAAAGAATATAAACACACACAGCATATATTTAAAAGTAAAAATAGACCACAGAAAGTGTAATGTGGTGCCTGTACAAGAAGTGACTCAGCAACACCAGGACTCCCCAATCTATAAGAGAGGCAGCTTAGAGGGTATAGAGCAGATAGCAACATCATTATAGTATAAAGGGATTGATTAAAGACATTCTGTCATAAAAAAAGAATTACAAAGCATCAAATGAATCTAGTAGGATCAGATTCAGAGTAAATAAAAGGAAATAGTTGGTTTTTTACACCGTTGAACTCTGGCAAATGATACTATAGAATGTAAAAAGCTCATCCAAGTTTAAGGAGAAACTGGACAAATTGGAGGAAGAAAACCACTGGCAGTTACTTAGTACATAAATACATACAGCTGAAAAGGACTGGAAGTATCTCAGAAAGAGAGCCTATATATTTACCCTACTCTTAGTCTTGGCTAGACTTGTAATTCTTCCCTCCATTGGAGCCGGGATACTGTTCCAGATGGACTTTTGATCCTCAACATTTTACCTCTTTAAAATATTATCTCAAAACAACCTTAATGGTTATTTTTGTCAATGATTTCAATCATATTTGAAATATTGTTTGAATTGGCACAGATTGGCTGCAAGTATATAGTTCTAGCATGCATACCAAATATTAGCCTACAGTAGACACAGACTCTCTAAATGACATTATATTTTCTTTTTCAAAATTGCTCTTTTGATAAGACTTGTAAACAAGAGAGTAAAACCCGATTAAGAAAATTACTAAAAAGCAACCTTACCATCCCAGTGTTAAAAAGCTACTGCTTCTGGGCAGACAGCAGAGGTAGGATCTTATTAGTGAGTCACTTCTGATCTGACTGCATGTGCAGAGCCCTTGCTATCCCAAGATACTAAGTAAGTCTTAAAACGCTGGTTCCAGCAAAGTTTATCACTGATCCCTGGAAAACTGTTCCAGTGATATGGTGTGCTGGTTTTAGCTTGGATAGAGTTAATTTTCTTCATAGTAGCTTCCTTGTTTTGCTTTGCTTGCACGCACAGCTTTTGCTTTACCTATTAAACTGTCTTTATCTCAACCCAAGAGTTTCCTCATTTTTTCCCTTCTGATTCTCTCCCCCATCCCACCAGTGGGGAGTGAGCAAGCAGCTGTGTGGGGCTTAGTTGCCAGCTGGGGTTAAACCACAACATATGGGATGCAGCTGACTGCAGTTTAAGCAAGTCTCAGAGCTGCAGGTATCTTCTGCACAAATGAATACACAACCACTTTCCATATTGTGTGAACATGTGAACACACTATAAACCACAATAATGACAAACTCTGAGCATATACGACAGAGAAAAACCATTATGCCTATCTAGACTTCCACATTGAGGGTGCTAAATTTTTCATTAGTGTAACACCTGTTACTTCTGGAAGGGTTAAATGGGAGAATACTTTTTCATATCCAACTCTCCTTCAGTAGAATTTGACAGTGCAGATTTAGTGTGGTGCCCACACATAATGCACACATGTGCAAGTAAAAGAACTAATGGAGATAATTATGCTAAGGAGAGGAAATCCTGACTTTTCTTTCTTAACGTACATACCTATTTAGGTATTGGCTGAAATCTACTTTCAAGATGTAGGCATTCAAGTGGCATCTCTGATGACTAGCTCACTCCTTTAGACTGTGATGATCAATACCTCTCCCTGCTAGAGACATGCATATTCATCTAGAAAGTGAGACAGAATAGAAACAGAATTGCAACAGACACGCTCACAGTTTCCACTGAAGCAGTGCTACAGCACTCTGCTTCAAACAGGGCTTGTGCATTTTATCAAATGTCTCTTTAATGCAGAATTTATAAATGGATCTGCACCTACATATGGAAACCACATCTCAGCAAGGTTCCCCTCAACAGGTACAGAAGCGAGGACCCATTCACACTCTGTCTCCACAAGTCCTGAACTCTTTCTGCACACCTGCAGCAGGATGGATAGGAGCCTTACCCCAGACTACTAAGTGCTGCTCTTAGAGAGGACACGGGATTCAGGTGTTTTCCCTAACACCCTTGGCAAATGATCCAAACACGAAGCAGCTGTACAACTTGTATTCACCCCTACACTGACTGCTGTATTTCTAAATCAGAATGGCAGTTTGTGTCTTATGCTGAACTCAGCACTGTCAGTGCATAATTAGTAAGGGTTAAGCATCCCTGCCTGAGGCTTTGCCATCAGCACACTAATGTTACCAACTGCAAATGGGCTCAGGCTTGAGGCACTCAGCTCTATCAAGGCAGCAGGTCCCCTGGGCAAGCAGAGACAGGGAGCCTGCAAGTTTTAAGAAAACTTGTGTGTGAAATAGGTGGGTGAGGATCAGCTTTCCCACAGGTGGCACCTCTTCTGATTTACTCAGAAGAGGAATTTTAGGTATCTAGCAGGCTTTACTGATAAATCACTGAGGCCTCCACAAATTCATGCAACCATGAATGCAGGAATTTTGTGGATCCACTCTCCAAGACCAAGGAGACATCTTATATCAGCATCCAGTATTTTTTCTGGTTGTTAATACAGTCTACATGGATGTTGTACCTGTACTTGCTATGATGCAGTGTATCTGAAGAAAAAAAAAATTTTTTAAAAAAATCTCTCCTGTAGTAAGAATTTCAAATAAGCAAGAGCAGGTCAGGTGGTATCTTTTGCCTAACTAAACAGCAAGTCAGGGTCTGGGCAATTCCCTGTCAGCGTTGTTTGTGCAAGTGTCTAGAGGTTCTGGTATTAGTAATAGGCAGTACTTCATCCACAACTTATGCATTATGAAATATGGGTACTAATGGAAAGATAAGAGCTGCTGCTGATGTAAGAGCAGAAAAGAACTGAACCTGCTACTTCCCAGAGTATTAGCTCTCCACTACTACTGGAGGTAAAAATGCTTTTCATTTTATTCTTAAATAGAGTCTATAGCTATCAGACAAATAAACAAGGAAAGAAGAAAACAAAGAGATATTAAAAAACCCTAGAAAACTAGAGAGAGAGATTTTACCATAATCACTGTTAGCTTATATACACATAATTTAACAAGATTTCTTTTAAAAGGTAAGCCACACCAAATGAGTAGCCATAAATGCCATAAGACACTGGAGACAACTGGAAATTCCATTATTTCACACATTCTTTATGATTTTTCATACTACATTTTTCAATAAACCATGTTGGAAAGGTAGTCTCAGTACTTTATCACAGAAAATACAGTATGTAAACTGAGCTAAGGTATTATTTTAGTTTAACTAAAAACATTTTCTAGTTCTAGTTTCTGTTAAAGCCTTAGTGGAAGAAGTATTTGCACTGATGATATTAACTCCCATTTGTTGGCTGTTTAAACAATGTAACTACCAACAGGTAATAGAGTATTTATTTGCTCTGTCAGAAGTATAAAAATCAGTCTTAATCTTTGAAAGATAACCAAGTGAACAGACAACACTGAAACCATTCTCAAAACCAACCTGACTCAAGGGAAAACTCTGAGCCCTGTTGGCAGTAATAAGCTTATTTAAGTAAACTGGTTTTTAAAATTACTCGCACACCACACAACACAGAGGTAGAACAGTTATTTCTGTTATCCAAAAAAGGCAAGTGGCAGTTTATAAAAAGATACACAATAAAAAGAGAGGTCTGCAATTTCAAAAAAGCTTACGCAAAATCTTGGTTGTTTTATTACAGGCAATAGCTATACAATTCCTAGTATCAGCACTTCAGCATCATCCTTAACTGTAAACATCCATAAAGCTGTCAGCAACATAAAACAAACAGCTAACTAATACATTGTATCAGCAAGCAAGTGCTGTACTTTTCTCATAGCCATGTTTGTGAGCTGTGTTAGCACTATGTCAGAGAATCAATAGCTATGATTTCCCTTTGCCAGATGTTATTTGTGCTTTTCCTGTTTAATGTAAGCAGAAATGGGCTTCCTATGAAAAATTCATTAAGAATTCTACAAAAAGCATTAACAGTCTGAATACTGTTTTGAAAAAGCAAAAAGTACACGTACAAAATTATACCGAATAAACAACATTGACACAGCTAAGCAATATATGCACTTTTAGTAATCCACCAACTAATGTAATCATAAGAGATGCGTACAAAACAAGGAGTAAGAGATACTTTCTAAACAATATAAGAACAGCTTTTAAATTTAGCATGGCACTCTTCTGTACTAGTTGATTTTCTAACACTGCCAGTGGTATGTCACATTCAAAGTACTGGATAAACTCTATGCCTGATGTCATGAAGTCAACAGTTAAATTTTCATTGACTTAAGACGAAACATTAGACCACAGCTAAATGCTTTGAAAATTCTAGGTTACGCAGGACTCTTACAGAACTGTGTGCTCAAATGAATACTGATTTTAGAAGGAAAAATTAGAAACAGCTTAGCAAGCTGCCTCCTGCGTAAGAAGGCCAAAAAGAATACTATTTTAGGCATGCACAGGCGTAGTGCTTTATATTAGTAAGATGCGAATATGGCTCCTGGCCCTAAAACTTCAATATAACATAATCAACCTAGAGTGTAGAAATTGAAAGCCATAGCACACTAGAAAGAAAAGGCCAGTTAAGAGAGCAATACAATTAGCAGCCACTCAGAAAGTGCTACTGCACAGCATTGTGCTTTAAAAACAGTTAAATAAAATGTACTCGGACACAAATTCCTGCTGGCAAGCTTCAGAGCTAGTCACTTACACAGCAGCTTTCATCTGTTAACAAAAAAGTCGATTTTAAAAGGTTAAAAAGAACATATAGATGAGAAAGTGCATGCATAGATCAGATCCCCGATTGCTTTTCCATGAGATCATCTTGTCTAAAAAGTTACAAAAAACGCTTGCTTCACAGACACAACGTCTAAAATTGCAGGTGGTAGAAGAAAACTATCAATATACTAAAGATAATCTACTATTGTTTTTGTGGTTA
>WAAD01021842.1:6955-23780 GCA_013389945.1 Fregata magnificens | reverse complement strand
ACTATTGTTTTTGTGGTTAATATTTATAAAATTATGTTTTGTGGAAAATTCAGAAAATTTGTGGTTTATTTGTATAAGGAAAAGGGAATAGAAACACCTTCCTTAAAACCTGTGGTTCTTTGCTTAGAATGCCAAACTCAACTAGGAAATACTCCAAATTCATACTGGATGCTAACTATGACATTAGAATTTTGATACTAGCAAATGTGTATTATATATCCTATGCCCTGTCACCTTCCATGCAACCATTTTAAATGTTCATAGAGAACAGGTTAAAAAAGCTGGTGCTTCATCCATTTTGGTAACTAAGTCCTTCTGAAGGAAAATTAGCAACACCTGAGATGGAGCCTATGCTGCCAGATCTATTGCTTCTCTGACTGGTCTTCACCGCTGTGTTCTGGAGTACTCCTGAAGGGGAAGGAGATAAATCTTTTCCCAAGCTATCCAATGGATGCAAAAAGAGAAAGCTTCTGGAATACAATGTGCAGCATACAGCACATGAGGAGGAATAAGTGAGAGGAGGAGAGGCTTAAGGGAGAATCCTGGGAAAAGCAGGATGCAGGACATCTTTCCCAAGGAACAAGGGGTAGTGTGAAAGTAGGGGATAGGATTGCACCATTTGTTACAACCAGGGAATGTGAAATATTTTTTGCAATTAATAGAACTAGAGCAGAGGGGCTGCCCTGGAAGGCTCCTGCAGAAACGGGAATGTTTGCCTACTCTGTGTGTCTCAGAAAAAAAGTTATAATTTCAATCTGAATTCCTACAAATCACATTTTAAAAAGCTTTTCTGTTTTGTGGATGCTTATTTTTAAAATATATACACAGTTCCATTTCTGTTTCCATATGGGCAGTTTCATTTTGAAGTCGCATACGGGAAATTTACCATCATATTATTTAATACTGTAATACAGAAGCAAGAGCTCCCCAAGATATGGTGCAGAATTTGGAAATATTAGAGATGTGGTTTTCCTGCCTAAATATTATTATTCTGGAAACTTTCAATGAAAGTAACTCAGCCAGACAGGAAAGCCACTCCCTTTCATATAAAGGTCTGAGACAATGCCTCCCTTCTCTTTTGTGGTAGAGTGCTAGATTGTAGACCATAACTAACATGAAATCCAAAAAAGTCAGGTTGTATATGCACAAGTTCGATCAAGAGCTTGAAGGAGTTTTAAACCCACCTCTGTTTTCAGAAAAAAAGATAAAAGATAATCTAATGCTTTTGATTAGGAGACTAGCTTTCATCTTTTTACGTGTTCCTTCTTAACTGAAAAGCAAATACACAGGAAAGAAGAAGAGTAATGTAACTTCATATAACAATTGAAAAATATACAGTAATGTCTTTCAGTTCTTCTCCAAAGAAAAAAAGACAGTATTTAGGTTTTTTTCTCCAGAAACTTTGCTGCAGTATCTAATAAAACCTGTTTAGAATTGCACGAAAGTCCCCAAACATACCATGTTGCATTTTAACCTTTCTACAACAAAAACAGTGATACAACAGCTCTCCACGTGTATGTGAACAGATTGCCAAGTTTGCCAGAAACAAGGTAACTCATCTGATGTACTATTGTCACTTAAAAAAAACCCCAAAGTGCTAGAATATGAACACAGAGATAACAATCTACTTTACATACAGAATAGTTTCTGTTCCACCACTCTGACTTAAAATAGCATACTAGATAACTTAAAGAAAGTGCTATGAGTTTTAATCACCTCAAGTATGTATAAAAGATCTTACTAGCCCTGAGTTACTGCTCACTGTGGACACAATAGCTGTGGAAAATCTTAATAACGATAGGGGTCTCAATAGTCTCTGCTTACTACATGAAGATAAAAGAGCTAACTCATTAGCTCAAACTCCCAAAGGTGGTTAATTCAACTGCTCATACCTTAGCAACAGCTGTTATCTGCTCCAGTGCCACAGCGTGAAGATCTTGATCTTTGCTTTCTACCAGCAGTTTCAGGGATGGCAGCAGGAGGGACTGGTTAAGCATCAGCAAACATAATTCCTTTATACACTGAAAATAAAAGTAAACTCATTCGGTGAGATCTCTGGAGATACTAACATCATCATTCACACTAAAATTTATGAAAATTCTATGTCAAATGCAAAATGAAAACAAACTTTTAACACAAATGAAGTCCTTGTTGGAAATAACTCTTTGAAAACTTGAAAGGACAAATTTAAAAAAAATGTGGAATACAGGGTTATAAGTGCAACATTTGTTATATTAAGACAAGGCAGGTACTGAATCACCANGGGACTAATATATTTGTGCTTACTGAAATACTGCAAAGCACAGGAAGAAACCTAACAGACACCTGTGACATTTCTGTAACTTAATTATGCAATCATAAAACTGGACCAAAATAAAGAGAAAATAACAGTATATACCAGAATTCAACATTATAAAGCTCTGTTGCAAAATCTTTTCAAATTTTATACAAGTTTTTATACATAATTAAAGCTTAGCAAATTAACTTTCCCTCATCCAATTTCTCATATTTTATAATATAGCACAAATTTAGCATCATAAATCTTCTGTAAGAAACTGGCCAGAGAAATATCTTAAAAACAAACAAACAACAAACCTACTGTACATTTCCAAATCTTTACCTTGGCCTTGAGTTAAAAATATGTAAATAAATAAATAAACTCCTACACGTAACTTGTGCTTTTGTTTTTCCTCAACATTGCAGTGATTTATTCCTTTATACATCAAAAAGCATTTCAACTAACAAATTGTGTTATAAATCAAATTATAAGTTCCCTTTCCCTTTCTGTCATTTCCAAGAATTCTGATCATTTGTCACAACCACTTCCCAATGAGGCCCATCAAAGATGTCCCATATTCCAGGAGAACTTACACTAAGTGCTCTGAGTATTGTATGATAGTCACCTTGAAAACGGTATCCAACTCTTAAAGGTGCTCTCTGTTTCACTCCAACATTTAGGGAGCAATTGTCAAAGGAGCTCATCAGCTAAATATTAAGTTGAAAGAAGGAAAATCGTATTTTTTTTACATCTTTTGAAGTTTAATGACAAGCGTACCAATTTGATGACCAAAATCCAATTGCACTTTTAGCAGCACGGTTTTAGCGGCTGTGAACCTAAAAGCCTAAAAATTATTTGAAGATGAAGAGATGTTAAATGCTCCAGCTGTAATGTACTGCAGAGACACCTGGCCTTGCTTGGCACAGGGAGGTCTCTGGCTGCACGTTGTTCAGTCTTTTCTAAATTTATACCTTCAAGAAACACTGCCTAGAAGGATATATTCTATCACCCTGAGTTATGAGACACTGAGACAGGGCTTGTTCTCTCACCCAGACTTGTTGCTCTAAACTTGTATTCTGTGCTGCTACTGATGATGTTTTCGGTGGAGGATACGATATAGAATCAAGGAATAAGAAGATTAAATAAATATGTTAAGCTTTGTCTGATCAGTTGTATGCTCATTAAACTTCTGATAATTTCATATTCTATTGTATTTATTTTGAGCAGTATGCCTGCCATACCAGCAAACTTACTGAATGCAAAGTTAGAGATTCACGTCTCCTTTTCTTGAAAAGGTGTATCCACGGCAATAAACGGAGCTTATGTTCAGAAAAATAAATTGAGAGTCATAAGATACATAACCTGAAGAAAACAGCTATTTTACCATGCTTGCTTTTTCTGTCTGAAAGCCTTTCAAAACTAAACAGAGAAGCAGTGTCATAAGAAATAACCCATATTATAATAAGGCTCTCTAGAAGAACCTCAAGTCATATTTTGGGGTTGTGAGAGGAAGAAAAGAAAACTATGCAAATTGTAAAAGGTGACTAGACACTGTACATTTTTAAAGCAATGGGGCAGGGAGAAAAAAGATGCAGGTGTTGAATCAGAGTTTGCCGTCTCAATGAGCCGCTTTAAAATAAAGAAAAATTTTATCTCTCAGCAAGCAAATGCAGTAATACAGATATTAACATTGCTATTTTCAAAGCAATAACATTTGACTTGGATGATACGCCAACATTTTGTTTTCTTCTTAGATGCTTCACAATTATACTCTAGTACCGGTTACACATTCTAATGGGACATGTTCTAACACAATCTGCTTTGTTCATCACAGAGGCATAAAGGCCTTCACATAATGAAAACATGCTTAGCTATCCAATTAACGTCTGTTTATCTTACACTAGCAGATTTTGAAGCCAATGTCATTAGATTTCAGGTAGGTGCCAGTCAGATGACTTGATTAACTTTGTGCCTGATTACAACATGCCTAGCAGACATCACCAGTCTTACCTACAAAATCCACCATCTCTCTTGAATGAGAAGTATACATTTTACTTACTGTCAAAATATCATGCCTTATGCTAAAAATTGAAATGGTATAAATTAAACTCAATTGGTTCTTGTTACACCTTTCTTTGTGAATCGAGAAGGAGTTTTATTAGCTTCTGTACCATCTAAAAGTATTTGCAGAATAAAATCAATCACCTCTTGACCTCTGATAAGCTAACACACCGCACTCCTTCAGTCTTCTACTTCAGGGTATTTTCACTGTGCACTAATTTTTGGAGGTTGTCTCTTTGCCCTCCCATTTTTCAGTGTCCTCTTAAAATACAGCTGTACTAACAGTGTATTTTATTTTAATGCCAGTCTCACTAGTAGTTTATGGAGAAGGGTACTTCTTATGCACTCTTTTTCATTTCATATCTCTTATAAAGTAAGACTGCACTGCCTCTGTTTTCCTGGTACACTTACGATACAACATCATGATTAATGACATACTGATACAAAAAAGTCAGTAACAAAAAGCTAAGAAAAGCAAAGTGTGAAATACCTTTTTTGCTTCAATTCTTATTAAAAGATCTCAGTCAAATGAACAATTAACAGTTGACAATAATAATGGGTGAGGCTTCAGCATTGAAAATTCAGTCTCAAAGAAAAAAAAGTTTCTGGGGCTGACAAATTCACCCCAAAACACCTGAAGAAATAACAAATCAAGTTAAGAGACATCACCCTTGATAACACGACAGGTTACAGAAGACTGGAAAATAGAAATACAGTCTGTCTTTCCTACCTGGAAGAAAGCAGGCACGCAAGGGGAAAAGTATTATGGACCTATCACACACTCCCAGTCCATGAAAACCATCAAAACATACAACGAAAAAACAAACAAAAACATTGTACAGAAATATGTTCCTAAAGGCCCCTGCAACAGGTTCCGCGGTTAAGAACAAGGCCATCGCTATGGCATATTTTAAGCTTAGCAACACTTTGAAAGTGTGACATGAAACACTGTCAGAGGCACCAGGGAAATAAGGTGTAGGATAGTGTGGTCCAACTTGCAAACCCTTGGAGTGGCCTCCATCCCTTTTCCCACAGGAAGGGACTGGACAACTTGCCAAGCAGACTGTCCAAACACCTCCTTGTACGTCTGCCACAAATGACTGCACTGCTGCTCTGGACAGCAATTGGAAATCCAACCCTAAGCAGCAAGCCACCACTCACAGCGCTTCTCAGAACAACACAAGTGGCTTTCTTCTCTGCAATGAGCACTTGGAAGCATTTGACTGTCTGCCTGCCTGAGGTGAGAGGCTGCGCTTAGAGGGGGTATGATGGTATCTGTGAGAAGGGCAAGGGAAGTCCTAAATCAAAATCTGGATTACCATGATTTAGCCGAAACTTTTGTAAGAGAACTTTTGTCTTCTATCCAGTTATGCAGCTATCAATGGTTCACTGTAACACCAGTGAGGCATATAAAATTGATTTCATAGGAGTCTGTTTGGGGTCCAATATTATTCAGTATTTTCATGGATGGCTTGAAGGGCTGGATAATAAGTACAAACAGTATTGTGTCTGAAGAGGCTGAAAGAAGACCAAAGGGCAGCATTTAAATTCAAAATTATCTGAACAAAATTATCAGAGACAATTGTGAATGAAGGAAAACACACAATGTAAACTCACATATAAAAAATGGGAGCAACTAGGTACAGAAATAGAAAAAGGAGACCAACTGGTTGCTATATTATTCTAGGAGGTAAGCATCTTATGGCCACTAGGACCCCAGGGTGATTACAGATAAAGAGACTAGATGCATTCTCCCACTTAAGTGTTTATGTTAACTGACACATGACCCATAGGTTGATAGAAAAACATGAGATATTCAGGAGTCACACTTTAACACTTACTGCAGGGAGAAGGATTTGCCCCTTTCTAAAGAGATTAATGAGGCAGTGCAGGAGATGTCAGACAGTCCAAACACATGTGCATTCCAAGCAAATAAAACAATGCCTATTTCAACTAAGAAGAATGGAAAAATCTATCCACTGAAAAATGCAAATCCCCCCCCCCCCCATACATACACAGATACAAAGATTAAAGCTCTGCAACTCCCCAAAATACATTAAAAAAGAACATTGCTGTAAAAAACTAGAAAGACCAGCAGGAGGTGGAATAAAGGAAGAGAGAAACCTTTCTGATTACATCCGAAGAAACAGCTTTTCTAACTTCTAGACCATCATGTCTTGAAGTTAAATGCTTTTTCCATCACAGCCTTTGGACTTCAGAATGGCAAATGTTATTCATGGTGATAAATTGATCTCTCAGTTTTTAGAATTCCGTCATTCTAGGTCTGTCTTCTTAATCAGTGTATTTATTGAAATGTGAAGTTATCTAAACAGGTTAATTGTCAGTAATCAGACTTTCATCTTATTCAGCCACATGATCTCAACTCTGTAATTTGTGCACTTAAGTACCACAGCCGTGCATACAAATAAGTTACTTAAATTTATCCATGTCATTCCCCCTCTTCCCAAGCAGAGACTTAAAGCAATATAGTCTGTGTTTGTAGGTAACTGTACAATTAGACATTTTAGCGCAACTCCTGTTACTGTACAGCATTCTAATCATAAAAAAGGTTATTTTACATTGGTAAAGCTATTTTATGTTCGAGGACCAGAATATCGTCATACTGTATATTCACACCTACACAGAGGGATCTTCCAACATCCTGTACCATTAAAAAAGGCAGGCACCTCCAACCAAAGCTGCCAACCAATACCAAAACTATGTATAAAAAAGGACTTGTTACAGAATTCAAGAAAAAGTTTACTCAATTAAGAGAACTGAGCAAACCATAACCCATTCTTGAGCAGAACTCTTAGTGAACTAACTGCTGTACGACAGTGACCCTCAGTGGGATTTCTCTTCCTGATTCACTGAGATGAGTTAGAAAATTCTACTTTGACAAAGTTTGACTACTCCTATGCATGAGTAAGATCATGAGTTTACAAGCTATGATGTGCCATTCAACGCCTCGTAAGGAAAAGCTACATATATTTATGCCAGTCCCAGGGATAGGGACACCTGCCTTCCACCAAAGTTTTTGGTGGAATGAATGAATTAATAAATGTATTTATCATTTCAGCTTACGGACACCTTCTGGAATCATGTTTTACATAGATTTTGAACTTGAATCCAATCAGTCTGTTTGACTATTTTTANTAAAAAAAAAAAAAAAAAAAACAAACAAACAAACACACTCCACCTGTCTGTATTTTAAACAGAATGTGTTGCTTCTATTCTGCTTCTAGTCTTAACACCAGCTGTTTTCTGTAACAGACTGTCATTGCATGAAGATGATTATAAGGATTAATCAGCCTACTAAAAATATGCACGACTAGTCTAAAGTTGTGTGAGGTTTATTAAGCATTTCTCAAATTTGTTTTCATTAGTATACAATGTTTACGTACAAAAGACTTCAATAGTTTTATACTTAAGAGATGCTTGTATTGAAGTATGCGTAGATAGTTAAGTAGGACAGGACACCATGATTATTACCAAACAATTACTTGTATATTAGGGTTTTTTTCATTACCAATACATTTTTCAAGGATTCCTCACTAAATCTTTATGCATTGGTTAGGAAGAAAATTACTGATTATTTAATTAACAGCTTTTGCCACACTAATGTCAAAGACAATGCACTATTGAAGGCTTCTGACAAATACTTCAAATAATTTACACTGGAACAAACCTCTAAAGGTCAGCAAATCCAACTAGCCCCCACTCAAAGCAAGTCCAACAAGATCAAATTGCCCATAATGTGATCCAGTCAAGTTCTGAATACCTCCAAGGACAGAGACTCCATGTCTCTTCTAGGCATCCACCTATTCTGATGTTTTACCATTGTAATAGTGAAAAACATTTTCCTTATAATGAGAGGTTTTTTATGATGTAACTTGTCTCTATTGCCTCTTGTCCTACCACTGAGCACCTCTGAGAAGAGGATGGCTCCATCTCCTCTACATGTTTCCTCATCTGCATATTTAAAGACAGCAATATGATCTCCCTCAGCCATCTCTCCTTAAGACAGAATGAACCCAATTCTCTCAGCGCCTCTGTATTTATTGTGCTCCAGTCCCCTAATCATCTTGTTAGCTCTCCATTGGACTTGATCCAGTATGGCAACATCTTTCTTGTAGTTGGGATCCCAAAACAAGACTCATATCCATGATACCCAAAGTTAAAACTTACCTTGACAGGGAGCATGTGCTTTGTCTCATACAAAGAACGGCAGATTTTCAAAATTTCATTTCCTGTGTTCTCCTTTTCCTCAGGTGGGCATCTCTGTAGCATAACAGTCCCCAGTTTCACCCAGGGATTATCATCTGTGCATGATCTGCCCAGAAAAAACAGAGATGTATACAGAATATAAATATACACACCCCCACCATTTTCTGTATGTGTTTTTTTTGTTTGTTTTGGGTTTTTTTGGTTTTTGTGTGTGTGTGTGTGTGCGCGCGTGCGCGAAGTAAAGTACAATCTCATGAAGAAGGGACAGGAAAAAGTTTTGAGACAAGTTACTATCCTGATGCCATCATTCTTTCAATGCAACAAAGCAGCTTAAAGTATTTTGAATTATGACATGCTGTTATAATCCCTGAGGAATCATGCACCAGAAAAAGGTTGATCAAATTGGAATAGCATAGGAACAGCTTCTCCTGGCTTTATACCAGCTAATTTCCCAAGCAGAATGGTATCGAGGGAGGGACGACAGGAATCCAGCATTCCTAATTTTGTTTGCTTTGATCACATTCTAACAGCACCTGTCTCTCAAGTATCTGTCTCTCGCTTCTGAGTGGAGAAAATATTTCCAAGATTCATATTTTAATTTTCAGGTCCAGCAAGTACAAACAAAAATAAACACTTTTTATAGCCCATTCAAACAGGGTAGGAGAGTGAAAGTACATGCATCTGTACTTGTCTGTTAGTAAATATGAGCACAGATATATTTGTTTTACATATTTAAATGTTCTTTTCATTCCACACCGAACTTCATGCAGTGTCACCATTACACAGTCACACTTAAACAGACAGCGGACAGTAGATACAAGTAAATTTTATCACGCATGATGGCAAAGACAATGTTTACTATAAAGTTTTGTTGCTGGAACCTTTCTTGGCCTACACCCGCTATTTGCTAGATCATGGAGATACTTTTGCTATTGATAGTTGTACTTACTAGGGCTGGATGTACTGGCAGTGGAACACATCCACGCTGCCATTTTCCTAATGTGAATTAAGTTAATGCATTTTGATTCCATCTACAGTGGGCTAAAATCATGCACAATCACAGCTTAGATCACGATCATATTAAGCCACAGCAACACAACCACTATGTTCATCTGTGCATAAACTTAGGTCTAAAAATCACCCCATCAATCGCTTTGGCCATTAACCAGCATCCCAAAGATATGGGAAACTTTTCATTTTAGCTTGAAGGGGAAAAAAAAAAAAAAAAATCACAGCAAGACCAAATCTGGCAGGTTGGTCTTACAATTTAGTGTAAATTAAGATACTTATCCAGCACATGTGGGAAGGAGTAGTAAAGTGCTGTCAAAGTGCTGCTTTTCAAAGATATTATTTAGCAGCAATTGTTGAAAGTAACACATTAATATCACTGTAAATGGTGTCCATTAAGAGAGTCTGTTGGATTGACATATACCAAGGAATAGGTCTGACAACTCTGGAGAAGACAACTACCAATACCTACTATTTCATATACAAAAGCTGTCTCCTGCTCATCTTCCAGTTTCAAAAGTACATACTGTAAACAAATAAAACCAGCTCCACATGAAGCTGACATTATATCCTAACATGAAAACCAGACAGAGATGCTAGGAGTGGGTAACTTTGAATGCAAATTAAATAGAAGTCATTATCTTTATTCCTTCTGACAACTTAATTAAGCCTTTCCATCAGTCATGGTCACTGAGCACAGAGCTGCCACAAGTCTGGCTGGGAACAGCAGAGCTCCTCCTCTCCTCTACTTCCAACCTGATGGGTCGAACCCAAAGATGCCAGCTTATTCAACAGGCAGAACATGATGCACTTAATCTATGAACCCCCAGTAAAGTTAGGAGAAGAAAAAAAACCCCTGCGACTCCATTTTTGCCACTGGTTAAATTGATAGCTCCTGCTATGTGATTCATCTCTCGCTTAGAGGCATGGAGAGTCATAATGAATTTCCATTTTTACAGCTGCTGCCTCCAGACTACATTAAGAAAACCTGTAAGAATTTCCTGTTAGAAAAAAACCCCTCCAAAATCACACTACAAAACACAGAAGTTAGAAATAATCAGAAAGATGCAAGGCCACAAGGCTTGCCATGTGCAGATTTATTTATTTAAGTAAAGTATCAGATATACACTTTACATACATAAAGCTTTTCTCAACACAATGCCTTAAAATTATTTCAAATATTTGTGTGATCTATTAACAAATATCTGTTATCTGCCACCTCTAAATAAAAACAAGAGTCAGTTACCAAAAGTCTGACACCTACTAGTAGAATTCAGTTTTCTTCTCTCCTGAATTTTACCTTAGTTCATCTATAGTTAAAAAAAAAAAAAGTTATTTCTCAACATGAAAAAAGTAATTATTTCAAAAACTCAACACGAATGCATTATTTTTTTGCCCAGAACCAAAAGAGGAAAATTTTGGATTAAGTTAAAAAAAGAAAGGTGAACTAAGGTATTGAGTTGCTAAAAGCTGGTCTTCTTGAGTTCCAAAACACCTTATCAATATTTAAAATAAATGTAAAATATGCCTTTTGAATGTAGGCAGCAAGTTCCAAAGGACTGCAGAGCTTCAAGCACTGTCAATCTTTTTTTTTTTTTTTTCTTATAAAAGAGTGCTTAAAAATGACATCTGAATATGGGACACCTAGATGGAGAAGCATGCACGCATAACAAGGGTGTGAAAATAAAATTTTAAAAACTATATGGTTTTGAGTGTCGACTGAAAAAACCAAGCTACCTCCTCTGTTTCCTCACAGGCAACATGGCATATTACGATATGAAGAGAATCATATTTGCAGGTGAGTAATGAGCATTATTCTAGCTGGAGTGTTTTAAAATACAAGAACTCAAAAAAACCATTAAAAAGCACAGACTTATCATTAACAGAGAGGTCACAAAAATTCTTTAAAAAAAAATAAAAGGCTACTAAAAAAGCTCCAAACTTCAGTTCTTTCACTTCTCCTTCCTTTTGAGCCTTTATAGAATGCAAATTGTATTTTCGAGCTTTATATTCAGTTATAAGTATTAGATATTTACTGTTACGCTGAAAACCAAAATTCTAAGTATTCAGATGACTCAGTCTTAAATTTCCCAGATCCTGCACATATCATTACATTGGCAGAAAACAATCAGTTAGGAAAAACAATCCTTTTCTAAAGCAGAGGAGGAAAAAATAAGTAAGGATTAAACAAAAATCTTAATACTTATGGCTAAACAATTGGCTTAACTGCTCACAGTTTTCCTCTTCGCTCAAGAATTTCTTAATACAACTTGCTTTAAAATGAGATTGTTGCAAACCTCAGAAACAAAACAGTTCCTGCTCCTTATTCCAACATAGCCATCAAGGTAGGTTTTTCAGAAATACAATTTCAGGAACATATATGTAAAAAAAACCCCCTAGGCTGGTAAGATTAATTGAATGCTGTTAACATGGAAGTATGCAACTGAGAATCATAGAATCATTAAGGTTGGAAAAGACCTCTAAGATCATCAAGTCCAACCATCAACTAACACCACCATGACTCCTAAACTAGGCCCTGGAGTGCCACGTCTACACCTTTTTTGAACGCCTCCAGGGATGACGACTCCACCACCTCTCTGGGCAGCCTGTTCCAATGTTTAACCACTCTTTCAGTAAAGAAATTCTTCCTGATGTCCAATCTAAACCTCCCCTGACGCAACTTGAGGCCATTTCCTCTCGTCCTACCGCTAGTTTCTTGAGAGAAGAGTCCAACACCCACTTCACTACAACCTCCTTTCAGGTAGTTGTAGAGAGCGATAAGGTCTCCCCTCAGCCTCCTCTTCTCCAAGCTAAACAGCCCCAGTTCTCTCAGCCGCTCCTCATAAGACTTGTTTTCTAGACCCTTCACCAGCCTCGTTGCCCTTCTCTGGACACGCTCCAGCACCTCAGTGTCCTTCTTGTACTGAGGGGCCCAAAACTGAACACAGTACTCGAGGTGCGGCCTCACCAGTGCCGAGTACAGGGGCACGATCACTTCCCTACTCCTGCTGGCCACACTATTCCTGATACAACCCAGGATGCTGTTGGCCTTCTTGGCCACCTGGGCACACTGCCGGCTCATGTTCAGCCGGCTGTCAACCACCACCCCCAGGTCCTTTTCTGCCGGGCAGCTTTCCAGCCACTCTTCCCCAAGCCTGTACCGTTGCACGGGGTTGTTGTGACCCAAGTGCAGGACCCAGCACTTGGCCTTGTTAAACCTCATAGAGTTGGCCTCGACCCATTGACGCAGCCTATCCAGATCCCTCTGCAGGGCCTTCCTTCCCTCGAGCAGATCGACACTCCCACCCAGCTTGGTATCATCTGCAAACTTGCTGAGGGTGCACTCAATTCCCTCATCCAGATCACTGATGAAGACAATGAGGCAGAAGAGGGAAGAATGAGCAATGCAAGAAGAGGAGAAGACCCCAGAGCAGAGCACACTTGCATTAGCCTTCCCAAAGATGCAGAGATGGGCGTATGATAGCAACCATCAATGACAACGGAGAGAGAGAGGATAGAAGGTTCAGATAAAGAAGGTGGAAAGTACCAAAGATTTTTTCGATTGTTGCTGGGCCTCCTATTTACAGCACAGCCTCTGCTTCCTGGCTGGCATGAATAATTCCAGGATTTACAAAGTCAAATAATACAAATTAATAAAATTCAAAATAACAAAAAAGAAATGCACACTATTGCCAGCATGCTATAACAAGAGGCAGTTGGAAAAAAAAAATCTATTTACTTAACAAGAGTTTATGAAATTAATCCTGTCTCATATCAAGGAATACTAAAGAGAGCTGTACCTAACTTTTTAAAGCCAATCATACTTGAGGTGGTGGGATTGAGGGTGGGATGAGGACAGAACTTCATTTTGGGAGCACTATTAGCCATTAAGACAGATGTTTTTAGTTCACTCAAACTCATTTTAATGACAGCACACGGATTATAAAAGTCAAAATTTAAGAACATTTCTGCACACCAAATATATTATTTCTGTACACATAAGTAAGAAATACACATTTTAGTTTTATATAAAATGTGTAATTACATGGCCTAGATTTAAATGTAGGTTAAGTCCTCATAACAAGTACTTAACGTTTGTCCTTTAGACTTGTTTTAAAACAGAACAAAAAACCAAAGCACTCCCCCCAAAAAAATCCCAGAACTCCAAAATATATTTGACCAAGCCAATACAACTAAGTGGAGGAAAAGATGATTTACAAAAAGGACTCATAACTATGATCACGCTGTCTACTATTACAATATCATGTATGTTTTCTGAAAGCACTAGAAATGAGCTACAAAGAAGGACTTTCAACCCACAATGAGTATTCCTGCTGACACAGGATTTATAAAGCACTTAATCAGTCTTACAGGTATTGTTAGTAACGGAAACAAAAGCAATAATAAAAGGAAAGCAATGACAATATAAACACAGAAAGACCCCAGGCAGTGAAAATGTCCCCCTTTGATATATTTTGCTATTGGGACAACTCTTAGTAGGGAAGGGAGAACTGAACCATCATTGATTTACTCGAATAAATAAACAAACAAATAAAGCAACCCAAGATGCAACATTCCTACTGAGAAAAGAACCAAGAAAAAAGAAGGGAAGGAGGCAGAAGGAGAACTACATCTCTGTCACTTCTTTCAAGATGCAGCCTCAACTGCTTTCTCCCCAAGCAAAATGCTGTTAAGGCAGCGAAGAGAACAGAGCAGATGATTTTTTCCCCACCCTTCAAGCTAGCAGAAAGAACTGAAGAATGAAACAACAGTGGCAACCATGCCCTGTGTCCACCACTCTAAAAAACTAAAAACAAACAAAAAAATTGTTTCCTATACTATGAACACAATTGCTTGCTCCACTGTTTAATTTTTTTTTTTTTCCCCGTTTTTTGGTTGTCTAGGGTTTCAGGCAAACTCAAGAAAATCTGGCGAATCTGAACTACTCTTTATCCCCCTGAAGATACTGACTGTCAATTTAGTGCTGAGCTTCGGAAAAGTAGTTGGGAGTCTGCACTGTAGATCACATTCAGGAATCATAAGAGTCAGAGGTTCTCCATGAAACCAGTATAAGTGGCTATTACTAGTGAAAGAGAAGGGGGCAATTTTCTCCTGAAAGCATCCCAAAGCCTCCTGGCAAAGTGAAAGCAGTGCAGACAGACACTGAAGTTTTAGTAATAACAGAAATTATTAAATTTAAAAAAAAAAATCTAATCAGGATAAAATTTGCAGTTTGTTCTTAGCATAAAGTCTCAAGACACAGGCTGGTCAGCCTCACCTCGGCTCCTGGGAAGGTGAAGCAAATCCTCCTGGAAACATTTCCAAGCAAATGAAGGACAAGAAGTAGACTGGGAATAATCATCACGGACTTAAGAAGGGGAAATCATGCCTCACTAACCTGATACCCTTCTATGATGAAACGACCGGCTTGGTGGATGATGGCTGATATTATGTACCTTTAATTCATTCAGCAAGGCTTTTGACACTATCTCACACAACATCCTCATTGACAAACTTTATGGGCTAGATAAGTGGACAGTGAGGCAGACTGAAAATAGGTTGAACTGCCAAGCTCAAATGGTTGTGATCAGTGGCACAAAGTCCAGTTGGAAGCTGGTGACCACTAGTGGACCGCAGGGGTCTATACTGAGGCCAATACTCTAACATCTTCATTGAGGACCAGGATGAGCATCGGACAGAGTGCGCTCTCAAGAAGTTTGCAGATGATACAAAACTGGGAGAGAGAGGCTGATACACCAGATGGTTGTGCTGCTGTTCAGTGGTACCTGAAGAGGCTGGAGGAATGGACAGAGATCAACCACACGACACTCAGAGGGAAACCCAAAGTCCACCCCCTACCTGGGAAGGAATAACCATCAGTACAGGCTTAGAGCCAACCAGATGGAAAGGAGCTTGGCGAGAAGGACCTGGGGTCCTGATAGACAACCAGGTGACCATGAGTAAGCAATGTACCCTCACAGCAAAGAAAGGCAACAGCATCCTGGGTTGCATCAGGAAGAGTGTTGCCAGCAGGGTGAGGGAGGTGATCCTTCCCCTCTACTCAGCACTGGTGAGACATCTGGAGTGCTAAGTCCAGTTCTAGGCTCCCCAGTACAAAAGTGACATGGACATACTGAAGTGAGTCCAGGAAAGGGCCACAAAGATGATGAAGGGATTGGAGTATCTGTCCCATGAGCAGAGGCTGAGAGAGATGAGAGAGTTCGGACTAGTTCAGCCTGGAAAAGAGAAAGTTTGGGGGAATTGTATCAATTGTATAAATACCTGATGGGGAAAGTAAAGAAGAGGGAGCACGACTCTTCTCAGTGATGCCCAATATCAGCACAAGAGGCAACGGGCACAAATAGAAACACAGTACATTTTACTACAACGTAAGATAAACCTCTTCGTTGTAGTTTTGTGGAGTCTCCAATCTTTGAGATATTCAAAACTCAAGGCAATGGCCTCGAGCAGCCTGCTCTAGCTGACCCTGCTTTGAGCAGGGGCGGTGGAGTAGACACCTCCAGAGATCCTTTCTGACCTCAACTATTGCTAAATACATGAAAATCACAGAATCACAAATAAGGTTGTGAATTAATTTACCCTGTTGTCTTGCCTCTTATCTTAGCCAAATTGATTCATCTCAAAATTGTGACTATATAAATGCCTAGGAGCTACACTAACTACTTTAGACCCTGAATGAGTTATGATACAGGTGATCTAAGTATTTTGCGCAAATTTTCAGACTTCACTGATCTTGGAACTAAGAGGTATCCCACCTCTGAAATTTAATCCACTGTTAGTTGTGACTACAAATCACATTTAATCATTATTTTGTTTTACCTTCTTCATTTCAGGAAGCCAGCCTGAAGGAACAGAACACCAAGTGGGAGATAAAATTAAATAATTTTTAATTTCCTCTGTTACAGAACAGTAGACAAGAACTGTCTTGTGCTGGTTTCAGCTGGGATAGAGTTGATTTTCTTTATAGTAGCTAGTATGGGGCTATGTTTTGGATTTGTGCTGAAAACAGTGTTGATAACACAGGGATGTGTTCGTTATTGCTGAGCAGTGCTTACACAAAGTCAAAGCCTTTTCTGCTTCTCACACCACCCCACCAGCGAGTAGGCTGGGGGTGCACAAGAAGCTGGGAGGGGACACAGCTGGGACAGCTGACCCCAACTGACCAGACGGATATTCCATACCGTATGACATCATGCTCAGCATATAAAGCTGGGGGAAGAAGGAGGAAGG
>WAAD01021841.1:89671-103902 GCA_013389945.1 Fregata magnificens | reverse complement strand
CTCCGCCAGCTCCCTCAGCACTCTTGGGTGGATCCTGTCCNACCTCTCTAGGAAGCCTGTTCCAGTGTTTGACCACCCTCTCAGTAAAGAAATGCTTTGTAATGTCAAGTCTGAACCTCCCCTGACAGAGCTTTGAACTATTCCCACATGTCCTATCACTGGATCCCAGGGAGAAGAGATCAGCATCTCCCTCCCAGCTTCCCCTCCTCAGGAAGCTGTAGAGAGCAATGAGGTCGCCCCTCAGCCTCCTTTTCTCCAAACAAGACAAGCCCAAAGTCCTTAGCCGCTCCTCAGAGGTCATGCCTTCCAGCCCTGTCACCAGCTTTGTTGCCCTCCTCTGGATGCATTCAAGGACCTGATCATCCTTCTTAAATGGTGGGGCCCAGGACTGCACACAGTACTCAAGGTGAGGCCACACCAACACTGAATACAGCAGGATGATCACCTCTCTTGACCAGCTGGTTGTGCTGTGTTTGATGCACCTCAGGATGCGGTTTGCCCTCTTGGCTGCCAGGGCACACTGCTGGCTCCTGTTGAGCCTGCTGCCAACCAGCACCCCCAGATCCCTTTCTGCAGGGCTGCTCTCCAGCCACTCCTCTCCCAATTTATACTTGTGTCTGTTTATAATACCTGATGGAAGGACAGTAGAAACTCTGATAGCATTACAGAACTATTTATGATTCAAGTTGTCATATCATATAATTATTAGTGTAATATATAAGATCAAGAAAAAAATCATAAATGTAACTAAAGTTCTAGATGCCTTCACAAAACATGTAGTATTCTTTGACTTTGGAGCAGTCTTCTCTCCAGTATTTTTAGCAAGATTATGGCCATCTCATGTGACAGAAAACAGCCTGAGCCAGAGGATGATTGAATCTCTGCTTATTCTCCCAATCCTGATTAGCCCGACCTTCTGAAGCAGCTATGCTGCGTCCCAAATGTGCTGTTTCCAAGAGAGATAAACACAACTGTGGTGCATTAGGCCACGCCTTTTAAGCAGAGCCTATTCTTTCATTCTCACCTCCTCCATCTCTGGCCCCCGTCCCCAATGAAATATGAACTGATTCTCAGTACAGGACTGTACACAGCTGTATTTTAAATAGTTGTGTTTGATCATGAGAGCTGGTCTTCTGCTGAGATTTGTACTAATTCTAGCACCCCAGTTAATAAGGTCTTTGAATGTAATCTGAAAAGAGAGCTTTGTTTAAAAAATAAAAGAAAATTGATCTTTGGAGATCCCAAGGTATCCTGATCACATGAATATTCTCAACTTTTTTGCATTTTCTTGCTCTCTAAAAGAAAAAAACACAAGCTTCATCAAGACTCTAACTAGATTTAGTTATGTCAAAACAAGTCAATTTTAAAAGAATGTGACAAATCTAAATTCTATAATTATTGATATTAATTAAAAATAAACAGTGGGTCACTTCTTGATTTCATCCATCTAAACCTTCAGCAGGTCATATTATTTGTTTCAATATTATCTTTCTGCAGAAATCCAGTGAGGATGTAAACAACTTAGAAATTTATCTAACTTTCATTTTTGTACAGATAACCCCCTCTTTCTTCCCACACTTCAGTTCTCTGGCAAAATCGCCCTGGATTGAAGATGGTCACACCTCATTCTTTACCCACTGTTTCCATTTCAATGCTCAGAGGAATACAAGTTCCAGTATCTTAATAATTGAGTTGTTGTGCCTTTGTGCATTTAAATATGCAAATGCTACCTTGTTCCAGACCACAAGATCCCCGAAATGTCTTCTCATTTGATCACATATCGAATCTATACCTTTGTTACTATGTCCTGGTACCAGGAGATACACTTTGTGTAGAAAGCAGAGCTGTAACTGTGCTATGTAAGCAATATTTGATGCAGCAGCTTCTGCTTCGTTCATAAAAATGTAACTTGATAATGTAGACATCTATTAGTCATTACAGCTGTATGACTTCAAAATCTGAATGTCAGGTAACAAGAAACTTTAAGCCCAAAAGGGAAACCAAAGTCATATCAGGGAAATAACATGACTGTTTGTTAAGAAGGTAATTGTCTTACTTGAGAGCTCTATACATCGAGACTCCATTCAATATATAAACCAGCTCTAATCACTAAAACAAAAGCTTTAGTGGTACCAGTGCACAGTTTATATCTGATGTCTTGCCCTGAAAGCAGGATCTTATTGCCTGCCTATTTCTGAAAGCTGTTTGTTAGTTACATAGTTAAAAATGCTGCAGAACAAACTCAGAATCGGTGAAATAAAATGCCTTTGTTTAAAACCAGTTACTGAAACCTTTAAATATTTTATTTTGCAATAAATTTTCCAGATGGACTTTTTAATTGAAGACGTGCAAGAATAGTCTCTTGATGAGGCCATCTACAGTACAGCTTATTCTAAAATACATTTTAGATATTGCATACTAGTATTTATTAATCTACAAAGAAGATCCATTCCCAGCTCCTTGAGTTACTGAGCCTGTGCTGGAAAAGTTACATTATGCGCATTGTAGTGTGGCAAATAACAGAAAAGGTTAGTCTGATGCTGAACATTGCTGTTTAGCTGTATATTCTCTCTGTTATACTTGAAAGTAAATTGTCATCAAGGTAGACTGCTTTTCCAAGACAACTGTGTTTCCCTGCTCAGACACTGTGCTGTCATCATAATGAGTGGACAGTGAGGACTTGGCCTATGGGCTTAAGCAGCAGTCATGCTAGTCTAATCCCTACATTTGTTGAATACATGACAATATACCTGACACCTAATCAGTGGATTCAGAAAACCTCATAATGGAAATTAAGTGCACAAATAGGAGAAATGAAAAAGTTGATCAGACTACTTCTAGTCTGTTGAGTAGCCTGTCATGCAGTCTCTTGTACTGAAGTAGCAGCTTATGCTGGGTATGATCACATTGCCTGTATAAAAAGCTATAGTCTGATACAAAGATGGCTGAAAATGAAGTGAAGAAGCCTGTTAATCTCAGTGAGCTTCAGTTCAGGCCAGTAATGAGTTATTGTTTATATTTAACTGTAATCAACATTATTTCTGATGCCTTTCTACGTAACAGATAACCTTTTGCTTTTAAACTCTTAGACCCAGGAACGTGAATACAGAAGGTAAATCTAACTTGAGTAGATAACTGCATGGCAGGAATGGAGAATTTAAATAGGAATTTGTGTTTTTAAGCATAGCCATGAGCATTTTCTTGCAGAAACTCAGAAATTTTTCTTGTGTACAGGCCAGCAGCTGTAGTTGCAGGAACAATTAGTTCTCCCAGCTCAGCTAATGTTAGTTATTCAGGATGTAAACTTACAAAGATCTGCTGGGGTTCTTCAGAAAGGGCTTGTCATCAAGTTATACAAAGTAAGGAAAATATGCAGCTAACTCTTTTGGACTAGAGACAAACCACAGGCAATGACCAAAGCGTCACTTGATGCTCTACTGAGTTAGAGTAGAATGGGCTTGTTTGTCTCATATGCCACTGTGGTTTGGCTTCAAACCAAGTTTCTCTCTTGCAAGTTAGACTTTGTAAGAGAAGTTTAGCCTGTGACATGGCACTGGCAAATCTCATTTTAGACTGAGGTCTTGAACTAGTGACAGCAACTATTGCTGTACTCTGACAGCAGACGAGGGATCCAGTGACCATAGGAAAATTACTGCTGCTGCTTATAACTGGCTTTAACCACTACACTGCTAGTACATGGGGGTTTTTGCCATGCTGCACTAACCTCATGAGGTCCATATGGGACCTCATTTTACACCCACTATAGCTGCAGACAAGCTTGTTGGCTTCAGTATATTTTTTGTAAGGTAAAGCCAAAAAGCCTGCAAGGGCTGTGTAGACCAGCTGCAGCTGTGGTATTTATGCAAACAATTAGATTTTCTCGAGTCTCAGAAAATGAGCTTGAGATCTTGCCAACATAAATTGGTTTATAGCTTCTCAGATAACTCCTGCTTTTAGTTAGTCTGGAAACATTATATGAACAGAGCTTTTTAAGGGTACCAGAATCAGAGATCAGTTCTGGTCAGACATAGGAATTGGCAAAGCATGCAGAGAGCAGGAGAAATGGAGGGAAGAGCTGGCTGACAGCTTTGAGCTGCTCGGAGAAGTCTGGCTCCTGATTCGCACATCACAGCATCTTAGTGAGTGGGTATGGGTAAAAAACAAACATAGAGTTTGACAGCTAAGCAATTTTCATTCATCTGGAGCTTTATATGAGAAATCAGGTCAATTGTTTTAGTTTTTATTTAGGAAATAGCATATCCTTCCTCCCTGAATCCTTTCTGTAGTCCCTCTGAGGGACTAACAGGTGCACATTATGAGCACCCTTATCTCTGGAGTGGCAAAAAGAAAACAAAAAAACCCCCTTTCTCATACTAACAGCTTTTACTATTACATATTTGGTCACTAAACACAGTGCAAGATACCATTCTTTCTTTTCTATCCTTGCCTGTCCAAACAGCTGTGAAGAGAACACAAGATCCTTCTACAGTTGTGTATGGGAGAAAAGTCTACAGACTAGTAGACTACTAGGTGGCTACTAAATAATATAGTGTGACACTTAATGCATCAAAGTATTTGCTTTAAAAGATGCATGCTAAAATAGCACAGCTGTAATAAGGATAGTTGTGTGTATGCATCATAGCACCCCAGTAAAGATGCTGAGTGGTATTTGTAGTGCATGAGGAATCAAGGATATGAAGTGATGCATGTCAGAAAGTGTGGTGTGTACAGGGAGATCTGTGGCTCATGGTCTCCAGCTTTTATAGCTGGAGGGCTGTACCTCACTCTAGCTTTTTTTGTTCAAGCAGACATTTCTCCTGCTTCTCGTAGTGCCCGAATAAGAGAAAATCTGAGTCACAATTCTGAGTGGCAAGACATATTTGTAGTTGGAGGGACTGGAGTACCTGACTAGTGGCAAATACAGAGCCTTGTAGGAAATGCTAAGTTTGAACTTTTTAGTCTGACTAAAGCAATTCAATTTTTGACAAAGGAAAAGAAAACAGCTCCTAATAACAGGGACCTCATTGCTAAGACTGCTCAGCTGATTCAAGGAGGTCAGGATCAAGGGCTGTGCGCTTGTACGTACCGCTGCATTCTGGATAATGCTGTCAGCACCAGGCTGAGCACCTCACTCAACGCTGATCTCGGAGTCCCTCTCTCTGGAGTGCGGGTTGGGTTCTCAATTGGCTCTACCTTCCTCAGCGACCAAACAGCAGCTGTGATCAGAGTGGCATCGGTCCACTTGTGCTGACTCAGGAGGTTGTATTCTTTCCATCTGGGATGCAGAGGTGCTGGTGGTTCATACTCTGGGCACCATTTGGCTCCCTGCATTATGCTCTGCATAGGTCTACTTTTAAAATCTATTCAGGAAAGGATACAGGTGGTCTAATCTGGAGCAGTGAGTGCTCTTGGAAACACCTGAGTTATTTTGGTTGAACAACAACAAAATTACCTCAAAGCACACATTTTATCTGGAAAATTTCAGACCAGACCATGAGTCTAACAAAAAAATGGAGGCCTGAAAACAGGGTCATAATGGAAACTGCTGGGTAACTTAATGATAAACAATAAATTAGCCTAGCCACCTGAGTATGTAATGCATGCATGCATATAACAGCTATCTTTTGTAAGGGGAAGCCTCTTTTATCTCCCTTTCCTATGAAAGGCTTTTTATTCTTATTATAAGGGCCTGAGTCCATTCTTATTTAACTCATCCCTTTAACCCTAGAAAAGGATATGCCTGACCAAAGTGTCCCATTTCCCAGTAGAAGGAGCATCAGGCTATAATGAAAAAAACTGATGTGAAAAACATTCCAAGAACATCTCCATTATGCCAAGAAGAGTGTGACTGTGGAGAATATAGTCTATCTTGGTAGTAAAACTAGCTCTCCAGCTACTTAGAGGTCTTGGAAAGTTATACATGGTAACTACTGGTGAGGTGCTAACTTAGAGTCTGGCAGGATTTTAAAGGACGCCTTGGTCTTTATGGGCTTAAATGTAAAAACTGAAACTGCAGACTAAAAAAATCACTCAAAAATGATGAACTTATAAATTGGGTGACCTTGGTTTCTTCAAATGCCAGGAAAACACACTTCACATGCCTGACGATATTTAGTGCTGTCCTGCTGAAGAAATTTAAAGGAGGATATTTAATAACGTGAGGAATATTTAAATCAGCCAAGTCTACATAAAAAAAAAAAAACCCTGAGATTGGAACTGTGAGCTAATTCTTGTAACACTTTCATGGGGATGAGGATAGGTAGTGGGAGAAGTGCCATGTAGTTTTCATCATAGGCTTAGCCTGTATAGACAGATGAGGGCAATCTAGACTTATGTTTGTTTTTAAACAAAATAAATTTCTGACAGGCTTAAAAGGAGCAAAGCATATAACTCTGGAGAACGAAACATTTATTTTCTTATTTTTTTCTTTGTTATGCGAGTGGCAGAAACACCCAAACTCATTTGTTATTTAAGGGAGTAGTTTTATTTCATGATTTATGATCAAGGAAGTCTAGATTTCTGTTAGTACAGCTTTGTAAGAATACACCTATAAGGCAACTCTGTTAATTGGAAGGCCTTTCTGCCAAGAACTCTTAATACGATGCTGCACCCTAACTAGCTCCTCCTGAGAAATTAAAAATAGAAGACTTCATTCCAAGGCATGAGGTGCAGTAGTTAAGCTTATGGGCTGCAAATCTGCCAACTGCATTCCAGAGGATAGCTCCTGGTATGAGAGGAATGGGATGCTTTTTGATGTTATCTATTATTTGAGTATCTATCATTGACTCCAAAACAAGCTTAAGTCTGTGGACCAAAGTGGCAGTGCAGCTGCCCTTTGTAACAGAGGATTATGATATTTGAAGTAATTTCCTCTTCTTTCGGGAAGTTATTCTGGTTGTCAGCCAGGAAGTATTGCTGCTCACCTGCAGGATAAGAGATTGCAGAGCTATATTGCTAGACTAATTCTGTTAGAACTGCATCATATATCTAATCTCAGATATTCTTCAATGTATATGACTTGTGTCTAATATTAAGATAATCAGTATAGTTCTTCATACTGAAAGTTGCTGTTTGCATAAAGTGATGGAAGTTTTGTAGATTTTCAGAGTTTCAAAATTAAAAAAAGTAAAATAACTCAAAAGTATTAATGATACAACATAAAACTACTAACAAATGCTAGATTTTCTCTGGTCAAATCAATAAAACAAATGGATCATTTCTGGGCCAGTTTTGAAAAAAAATGCTCTAAAGAAATCTTTTTTTCCCCACAAATGTAAAAAGTGTACTTGCTTTTTGAATTCTCATATCACTAGAATCTCTCTGTGCAGCTAAACTTACTTTCTAGAAAACCTTTCCTGTAGAAGAGACGTGTAAATGTTATGTACAAAACATTTAGATATAGGGATGGTGTCTGTGTGTGTTTCTGTGAAATCCTGCTTATATTTTAAGGTTCATTTCAACCTTAACTGTGAAAAAATCATTTCCTATTATATTGTCTAACTTTATTAAAAATAATAGTAAAAATAAATCTATATTTTCTGTAATCCATTTTCAAAACATTTCATTCTGACTTACCAGTAGAGGGAGATAGTGTTCTTGAAGCTCAACCTAAACTTGCTAGTTATTTTCATAATAGAGCTTGGTTGCCTAATTGTTTGTAAACTCTATTGAAAATCCTGACTTGGCCAGTAGAATATCTTGAAATTACTGAGGATACAATAATTGTCAACGATAAAATTTTTCGAATACCTTTATAATAGTGCTTCAGGAGTTTTGCAAAAATTCCTGTATCCAACAGGCAATTACTCAAGCGATGAAAGCAGTAACTGTGTTGGTAATATTATCTTACCTATTTTGTTACATTTATACATCTAGTTCTCTATAAAAGTAATTTGATGAAAAGTTCATGAGTGCAATTTAATGTACGTACATAGGCATTTCTTGGAGAAACCAAATGGGTGACTTTGTGATTCTCCTCAGTGATACAGGAGATCTGTACTGTATTATGTTGCATACCTCTGATTTAGTGGTCTCTGCTTTTTCTTATAGTTGCAGTGAAACAATATAGTAGCACTTTATGGAACCCTAACTTGGAAAGTCTTGGAAAACTTATTTTAAGAAGGACACTCATGCAATAATACTGATATCCTTTCTAAAATCCTGACTCAAAAGTTTAGATTAAAACTCAGAAGAGATCTGTAAGTAAAACAGTAGGGACACACACAGTTGCATGGAACTGTTACTGTATAGGTGCCATTCATCACCAACAGCCTAGATGTACGTATCTGCTGCATAGATGTCCCTATTTGAACTGGTCACCTCTGACTCTCTTTATTATTAATAAATTAAGACCTAGATGCCATTCACTATATTGATCTGATTTCCGTGGACTGGAGAAGGAGCTTAAGGTACTTAGGCTGGATGTGGACATTTATGGTCAGTGAAATATTTAAATTTTTGGTGTGATGAAGTCCACACTGCCTCATGCACCATATTTAACATATAGCCACAAGTCAGGTTTGCATGATTACATGACTGTGGGTAAAAACAGTTCTGATTTGTGGAGAATTAGCGTCTATTTCTTGTGTGCAGAAATTTAAAAATTCAAATAGAGGATTTACTGATCTTCATGGATCTGGGCTTGAAAAATAACCTTTATGGCATGGTTCTTCTTTTGCTTCAGTGTATGATACTACTTCCATTGTTTTTGTAAGAAAGTACATTAGCTTGCTCATTAGATATTTAACATCTTGAAATAGCATTCTGATACAGATTAAAAAGAAGTATATTCCTTAGTAGCTGTTCAGACATGGTGTAGACATTTCTAAAACTGGCAACATTTGGACTGCAATTAAAAACCAGAAGTGATTGTGAGTACAGGTTCTTTTTAGTCAAGAGAATGCCAACAAAACATCTTGCAAATAATAAGGAAAAATTTAGTCAGTGATAGAAACTAAGCTATAAAACCTTTTGAAAGAGACTAGCAAAACTTATGAAACTTTGCGATGGAAAAATTTTACTGAAATACAGACTACTTTCACTTTCAAGGCTATCTTTACAGCAAATAACAGGTGTTTTGTATTTTGATGGTGTTTCCCTCCCTACAAACATTCAGGGGAGTAAGAGATGCATAATCCCCTTTTAGTGCCAAAGAATCTTGAGGTACAGAGAAAGGAGAATAATGATCTTAAGCGAGGTGAAATTTAGGTCTGTGTTCCTCACTATTTCTGCTGCAGATTTCCTGTGTAACTTTCAGCAAGTCCTTTAGTCCTTTCTGCTTTCATTCCTCACTTATATGACAGGAACAATGGAGCTCAAGGTTATGGACCATATAGATTTTGTAAGGATATGTTGATTAGAAATGCATTTGTACTTTGTGCTCAGAAGTGCTTAGGCTATAATGTGGAAAGTAAAGGTCAATAAAGAGCTCAAGAGTGCCTTGTGCAATAGGTACAGGCCCCATACTTTTGATCATTGTGTTTCTCCATCCATCATTTTACCTACTCTTTTTTTTCCAAGTGAGCAAGGAAGTAGCACAGCAGGTCCTAACTTGGTCCTTGTCTTGATACATAATTGTATTACTAAAAGCAGCAAGTCTGCTTCTCAACGAGAAAGAAAACTTTTGGCCCCTGACTTCTTTTACTTCTATGTCATGATCACAGGATGACCTGTTTTATAAAACAAATGTTTTATAACCAGAAGCAAAGTGATTTCATCTTGCAGATGAGAGATGATTCAGTGCTATAGGAGGGTGAAACGGTCTCTTGGCTCAGGCACATGGTTTATTAAACAAACTACTCCAGTTGCTACAGCTACTTACTGCTTGTGTCTAGCTCTTTTTCACTATTATGTGATATTCTGAAACGTGTTGAACTGTGAATCAAACTGACATCTATATTTAAGGAAACTTCTGTGGAGCAGAGAAAGGAGATTGAAAATGGCAAAAGATTATCTCTGTGTGACTTCTAGATTCTTTACAATTCTTTACACACGGCATCTTAAAAATGTCTAATTTTTACAACTTTTACATTAAAGGCTGTCTATCATCTAGAAATGTTTGCAGAACACATACAATCATTAGCCTGTTTGCTCTGATTTTGCTGTAAAGCATTAATTGCCAAAGCCATGAAAAATTCCAGCATCACTGTGTTCATGATGCAGACTGAGTTTTAAAAGGAAGCAGTAACCATAAAGTACTGGATGGGCAGAATTCAGGCAGACATTATAGGTGTGAACAGCTCAAAATACAATTCTGGGTCCAGCTTATCTCTTTATGCTGATACCTGAAGGGTAGGAGTAGGGAATATAGCCCTTAGCTTGATTTCAGATTCAAACAAACCTTTTGGAAAAGTGGAGATCAGAAACTTGCAGTTCTTCAGAATCTGGATTATCTAATAAAAGCATCAATTCCTACAGAGAGGTGATCATGCTAGAATCCCAGGGTTTGTTTTCTTAACAAAAGCAGGTGGTTTCTAGTCATATGGATTTGGGAGAAAACTTTCAATATATGACCCCTCTGAAGATTCAGAGGCCAGAAGTCAAACAAAAGTTACATACATGCCATTTTTATATTAAAAGTCATAGGTTTTGTATTGTTGGCAAAGGTAATGTATCTCACAGGAAGATGTGCGTCTTCTGTGACTAAAACACTAAGAGGCATCAAGGTTATTGGCTATAAAGGCTATCTTGTTCTGTCTGCAGAAGACCTTTTCACTGTTTCAGGCAAAATGCCTTGGTCACGGAGAAGAAAGATGAGTACTAAAAGCATACTGTCTAAATGTGAGACCAGCTGCACAGCTAAAAAACCAGAAGTCACTGGCTGGAAAAAGGTCAGTGTTTATTTGATCACTTCAGAGTTTGAACCCTCATCATATAATGGCATTACATGACGAAATCTCCCCTCAAAAGTAGAGCTGGTCTCTTCATGGTCTTTGTAGATGAATGTGAAGATTTTGCCACATATAACTGTAGATTAATCTATCAGTCCTTTCTCTTTTCTGCTCGTTGTTTGTCTTTCCTTGCAGATCTGTTAGCAGCAGCTCTAGTGAGCTGCCTTACCAGGTTTCAGGCTCCTCAGCATACCTGCTAATTCCTGTTGTAGCATTCCTCTTCTGGGATGGCATTTTAACCCTATCCTTCCCAAAAGCAGCATAGGTTCTGCCAGCACACTACTTTAAAGCACAGAATTTGAGACCCAAAATGTTATTTTCAGTTTCAAAGTAGTGAATGGCTTTGATAAATACAAAGTTGTACCTCTCATATGCAGGATTAGAGTGTGTATACAAACAAAATACAAAGGCAGGACTAAAGACTGGCTAAGAAAACACTGCCTGCAAACTGGAGAGATCTTACTATACAATATATACATGTCTCACAAAGACAGCCAAAGTCAGATACCCAAAACAAACAGCAATTATTCCCTCCTTTTCCACAACAATTAATCAAGTTCAAACAAAGAAAAGAAAAAAGGAGGGATGGGACTTTGAGGAGGAGTGGGAATAAAAGCTTTAAATGTGTATGGAGTTCCAGAGGAAGAAAATATTTTCAAATGTCTGTGACAAAACAGTTCAGAGTATCTGGTATACGTGCAGAACTTGCTGACCAGGAAAGAGGTGTCGTGAGAAAGAGCTCTGGTAGATGCAGCCTGCTGAGAGTGGTCCATGGGATCCCAGGAGGAGAATCTGTTTTGGTATCAGCAGTTTGCTCTGTAATTAGGGAGTAGCATCAGCTTTAAAAACAATCATTTTGATATTGTCCTGCAGCTGGAAACTTCAGTTTTTGAAGTAGATGTTTGTTTACTATGAATGAGACTGCAACTCGCAACTCTTTCTTCATTAGTAGCCATTAGATATTAATATTTTTTAGTTGCAAATTACAAAATGGAGCAGATTCAGACACAAGCCTAAAGGGTAAAAAGTACCTTATTTCCTTCCCAATCTTCTACACACACAAATTTTATGCCTTTTATATTTGAGAAAAGCTAGAAAGAGAGAAGGAGTTAAATGACTTAACTCTTTACTCCACCTCATCTAAGAATTTAAAACTATCCAGGATAAATGCATAGTCCAGATGGGTAACACTTTGCTCACACTCAGAGTGGCAATGTATGAGTGTGGTGGGAAGGAACTAGACAATCAAGGCCACGTGTTGAATTCTTCTATGCTACCAAATTGCATAAACCAAATGTCAAATTCCAGCCCCAAAATAGGCATGAAAAGAATATCAAGGTGAAGTTAGAAATGCTCAAAATTAGGAAGCAATTGTCAAAGACAACTGTAATATCTGTGCATACAAAAGAGATGCTGAGACTGTCGGAAATCGTGAAGGTGGTAGCCTGCTGTGGCAAAGCTAGGTCTGCTCCCCCCTGGGTGTACCCCAAACTGGCTCCCCTTCCCCCCCACTGGCCCTGGCCCCCCATCCTGATAATCTCCAGGTGTTTCTTCTACAGTGTGCTTTGACAGTGGCACGGGCCTGACTTCAGAGTGTTTGTGCTTAGTTATTATTCTGGCATTCTGTCAAAACTTTACTGTAGAGCATGTCAGAAGGAACACAGTGATTTTTTTTTTCAATAGATGATTCTTTGGCAAACTATGAAAATAATTTCACTGTAGAAGAAAAAAAAATTGTTCCTCTTGCTACAGGGCTTTCTTCCTGCAAATTTCAAAGGCCTGCTATGAATAATAGTGCAAGAGCTTCCAAGCTTCAAGGATATTTAATAGTGGAAAGCGTTAGGCAACCAAAATAAATATCAGTATCCACTGTTACGAAATTAAGATTTTTCTTTATGTTGTACCTTAAAAGCCATGTTAAATGACCTTTTTTTAGCGATGCAGCACTATGTGTTCAAAAGTGTTATTTTTTCATAGAGACACTAGGTTTGTTCTAGCTTATTTACATGTAAATGAGAAATAATTTAAGACAGAAAGAACATGATGGCTTTCTTTGTGAGGAAAAATGTAACAGGAATTCATCTTCATAAAGGACTGAAGGAAATCCTTAAATCCAAGTGCTGCCGGTCCCTAGGGTGTTCAAAATACATATTGCTATTTTATAGCTTGAATGCATCTCTACTTACAAGATTTGTGAATATTTTTGATAAACCTGGTCTGAGTTTTCTGCTAGGAGAGTTACAGATGAGGCAAGTTTTCCATGGTTTGGGGTTTTATTGCGAATGCTTTGCACAGCTCTGGTTATGTGCTTCCTTCTCATGACATCAGTGCTGAAGGGGAGAAAGAATGTAAACATCTGTTTTTTATAATTCAATTCCAGGCTTATAACTTGATTAGGATAAGCAATGTTGCTACATGATTAATTTTCCAGTCACAATATGATGGTTTTGAGTGTGCAATTTTAGCACCAATTTTAAGATTAGTAAAATTAGGAGGGAAACTAATGAGGTAAGTTCTGCTTCATGGTCTACCTTTCCTAGCTGCAGCAAATGCTGTGAGCCTCATTCACCTCACTTATCCCACTGAAAACAAAGGATGCGATTTCCCTCCCCCTTGGTGTTTAAAATGATGTCCTGTTGCTTCCCGCAGCACATGATACAGCTGATGGGAAGGGAGGCTTGTGATAGCAGCACTTGAGATGAGCTGGAGCAATGTGGATTCGACTCCTGACTCTCCCCCCAGTCCCTTCGTGTGGCATTGGATCAGCCACCTAGGACTGGATTTTCAAAAGGTGCCTGCTGGGACCTAGCTGCATCCTTAAACAACTAAGGACCTCTGAAATATATAGCCTTTAATCTCTTCCATTGCCTGAGCGGGGTTAAACCACGACTCTGGCCACTTTCTTTTCCTCATTGTCCAGCCTTTTTCTTGCACCAGAGACTGCCAGTGCCTGGAGCCGTCGTCCTCATCACATTTTGGGGTCTTTTCCACCCACTTTAATAGTCACTGTAAGAATACTTTTATAGGAGCTGAGGAAGACTGAGGCTGGTAGGGGCCTCGGGAGGTCCAACCTCTGGGTTTCAGGTAGTTGTTTTGGAAGTGTAACCGACGCGAGAGAACCAGGGCAGCAGTGCACGTAGGAGCGATTTCAGTCTCATATCAAGCGTTTACAATAAGAAAACAATAAATACAGTCATCCATCCTCCTAGGGATGAGCTCGAGTCAGCATCGCCGTCCTCACCTCTCCGGCAGGTGTGGGCACAGACTCCGGTCCGTGATGGGCAGCTCTGTACCTCACCCTCCGGCGCCCCGTTCCCGCCAGGGAGGCTCCCCCGCGGGGAT
>WAAD01021841.1:56403-79996 GCA_013389945.1 Fregata magnificens | reverse complement strand
CTTTTCTTAACAAACGGTGAGCAAAATGAGTTTATATTGTGTTGGTGCTTTGTTATGTGTCTGTGACATTCTTCATCCTGTTGTACCAACTTGTTAGGAACCTCAGTGCTATTTCCGTTATGCTGCGTGGACTTGAGGTATGTGTCTCTGTAGTCTTTCTGACTTGTGCTTTATGCCTTTTGTGTGTGTATTAGAGGCTGCTTGGAATTTATACTAGAGTGGATTCAATTCAGTCAGTCGAGGGTCTGGATAAACTGGATTACTTATGGAAAAGGAGCAGATATTTCATTTAGTTCATGCATTTTGAATGTGGCCTAAAGAATGACAGGAGGAACCCTTTAGATAGAGAAAGCCCTCAGATGCCAGTTGGTATATATTTTCCAATCAATGATTTGATTTTTGGCATATGCTGTGGGCTTTGGTTTTGAAGGAGATGCATGCATCAGAGAAAATATTGGGAACATATGTTTTTCAGTTTGCAAATAGCAAAATTTCTCTGTTGAAAGAGACTGATGGTGTTACTTGATCAGGTCACCATGCCTTGATAATCAACAGTTTTGTTAAAAGAAATAGGATGGATTTAATGAAATGTGCTCTGGGCTGGCTGTTTCATATGCTTTCTTTACTACTGCCAGGGAGAATGTGTTCTACCCCTCAATTACATTGTTGAATATAATTAATTTTTTATAACTATGGCTAGTGTTTAGGATTTCCTGTTTTAGGTGTCTTGCTCTCAGATCTCACCTATGAGATTCTTCAGTTATGCCTATTGTGAATTCATGCTATGCAGTTGTTGAGTGAACTCTGTGTCCAAGATTTGGATTTTGTATAGGGATAGTTTGCAATGTTATATTTTTAAGTGGGATCAGAGTGGTTTAGGTCATGCATATCCTTTGTGGTCTACGGTTAAACTTCTCTTGTTGCCTTTTGAAGAATATGTGCAACCTATTCTTTGGTAACTGAAGATGTGAGCTGAGCTTTTCCCTGTTTTTGCCAGAGGAAAAGCACAATGACTTCATGTTCCTGAAGCACTTGAATGGGATCATGTTATGTCAAGATACATGAAGCCATGTCACTGAGGACAGGATTAATCCCATTTCACTTTAGGCACTTAACTGAAGAACCTCATCGAGAGACTAGCTGCTCAAAGGCTCTTTCTATAATTCACAAAAAGAAATTGCCACCCTTATGGAGCAATTCATTGCTTGTGAATTCTTAAATACTCTTTGGAGGTCTCACTTCCTTTCACTGGCTGTAGAGGGAGCAAAGGTGAGTCCAACTGAAGCCTTGAATTTAGGAGGTATGAAGTCAAGTGAGAGCCTCTCTGCTTTCTGACTTTTTCCCACTCTGGGGCTGACTGTCTGAATAATAGACCCTGAGATTTATTTTTACACTGTTTGTCATCCTACCATATGGATACTGAGTGCTCAGATGAGCTTAGCTCACATGGGGGAGTAGGTTATGATGCCCTCCCTGGTCCTGATCTGACCCCAGACCTTCAGGTCTGCTGAAGAACCTCCCCTGGTAGGGCATTTTGAGATAAACCTGAGTAATGCTCAGAGGCAGCCTGTGCAGGCAGCTCCGGCATCAACTGAGGGACTTCTGCGTGTCTGCTTTGTGGAGGGCGTTGGTGGATGCTTAGTGATGTGGCTAATCAGAATGTCTTACACCTCATTTGCCCTTACCACAGGTTGTCAGCAGGATTTGAACCTTGGGTGTTCAGCAGAGACCCTTTATGTGTAAGCTAAAGGAGTAATACTGGCAGCTATGAGAGTGAAAATCTCCGTGGGGATAAGCCACAAGTAGGGGCTGTGATGCACATTGTTAATGTGTATTGCAAATGTAAACAGGCTGTGTGTATTTATGAAGATATGTTAACTTATTCTTCTGTACCCCATGTACTCTTCCATCTTGATTTTTCTTCGGCGTCCTTGGTACTCCTCTTCACGAAGACACTGTGTGCAGTTTTCCAGCTCTGCTCAAGTTGTAGCCCTTTTCCTAAAATATACTTAGCCATAAATTTCAATCTGCAAAACATTACTGGTAAAATATATGCATATTTGAAAATGACATGTTCCCAGACACCAACCCAACAAGCTGTATACATCACATGCAATGAAAGATAATTGAAAGTGTTGAATTTGTTTTCAATATGTATCCCTATTAGTAGTGTCATCTGTTTGCTCTGGAATAGTGGCTTCCTTACCATATGCTCTTGGTAATACAACAGTTAGTGTGTGATATTAGGTACAATGAATCAAGCACATAAGTGTTCAGAGCCTGTGTGTAAGGTAATGGGACTCCCAAAATAAACTTGAATGTGCGAGTATTGTGCAGAGAGAGTTCTAAACTATTACTTCGAGGTGCCTTGCATGAGCCAGCTCTTGAGGAAGACAGCTGCCCCCCTCACGATGCAGAGCCTGTTGCAGAACTGGAATTGAGAGGGAACGAGCTTTATCTCTGTATTTCAGTGCTTCAGTGTTTTCATGGGAGCTGTAATGCTTCCTTCCTCTGCTGTTTTTTCCCAGCCATAGGACTACAAAATATGAAGACAGCTTTAAAAGACAATTTCATGTAGCCTGATAGATAGTAGAGCCAAATTCCCAATATCAACTTTATAACTATAGGATAAATTACAACTAGTAGAGCTTGTCTGCAATGAGATGTAACCAAAAGCAGAATGGGATCCCAGGTTTTCAGACTGGAAAAACCCTGCTGAAGTGGAGTGAGTGGGGGTGGGTTTGCGTAAGTAAATGAAAATGAAGGAATGTCTTGTGTTGCTGTAGTCCCAGCTAAATGTCTGGTCTGTTTGCTCAGCGTAGCAGTTCTAATCTATGACTATAGGTTACTGCTGGATTCCTGCCATCTTGTTTAAATTAGATTCATAGCCTCGGGGGTGGGGGGTGTAAGCAGGAAGCCATTGTAACTTTCATGCTTTGGACACCAGTGTGTTTTCATGAGCTGAAGTTAAGTGTCTCTGGGGATGCTGAATATCACTGAAACATTTCCTGAGTTCTCTTAAGCTGTACAATGGTATGTCCGAGTCTGTTTTCCAAAGGACAGAGCTTTTTGTTTAGTTAGTGAGGTCTTAGTTAGTTCATTGGACTAGTATACTTTTGCACTTATAATTTATTGAGGAACAGAAGAAGAGGAAGAAAGTTGCGTAGGAAAAATGAAGTCCTCTGCCTTAGAACAGCTAGGAATAGCGTGGTTTCTTTTATGCCCCCATATTAATTCATATTTCTATTTACTAAAATCCTCAAGAGACTGTGACTTTACAACTACTGTGTCAGAACTAGCTTTTTAGGCTGCAAAAAGGTGAACTGGTTAGGCAAGCACATGGTTTTAAGTAAAAGAACAATAGCTGACGCACCCAGGTAGAGAGACTGTGATTGCTGCCAATCTTTAGGCAAATCACTTTGCATTGTGGCACTTCTTTTCCATTTTCTGTTACTTAGCTTGTACAGCACCAACACAAGAGTAGTGTGGTTTTAATTAGAGATCTATAGCATCACTGTACACACATTAACTACTGTACACAGTTTGAGTACCAGAAGTACTGCTAGCCCCCAGCAAGTGGCACAGGCAAAGCCAAGCCCCAGCATAGCCCCTGGTAGACCGCTGAAGGAAGACATGGCGTGAACTTGTTGAAATAACATTTTGACTGCTTTCCTACAGCATTTGGAGAACATGACATGGTGCTTAGGCAGCAGTGCTTGTCCAGGAGTGTTGCCTCCTGATTTAACAACATATTACTTAAAATCCTACAACTTGGTGTCTTAGGGCACTTCAGATGAGTGGGTGTTTTTGGTGTTTTGGGGTTTTTTTGTTTGTTTTGTTTTGGTCATGTCTTCCCCCTTTAAATTTTACATAAGCTGAATCAAAGCACAGGGAATTCATGTAACTTACTCCTGAGTCACAGTCCTCTGTGTTAACCACAAACCCACAAAACACTTATTTGTCCCTGAAATGTTTATTCTTTTCCTTTCTTTCCTAATCTGTCGAACTCCCACATGTTTTTACCTTGTTCGTCTCTGCCTTCAGCCCATCCCATTGTCAAAGTTTCCATTGACCCTTTTCCCTCAGAGGTTTAGTGTCCCTTCTCAGCACTCCCCTCCTTTATCTCAAGATTTCTTGGCAGTCTGGAGTATCTTTTACTTATACAGACTGGATCCTGGTGATGAAATGTGTTGCTGCTAAAGGCAACATATTCTTGATCTGAAAGAAGTGCTGTGTTAGCCACAAATAGGTTTGTGCAGGAGGTGATGGAGAAATCTTTTCCTTGCTCCTTCTGGGGTGTCTGATGGCTGATGTTTGCCTTAGCATGAATGAGGGTGGTAGCAAGGGCATGTATCATTCTCACTTCACATACTGGCCATGCAAGTGAATACGTTTCTAGAGCTTGTTCTGGGTCTGAATTGGACCAACGGACTCTAATATTTTGTTTTCTGAAATTCTGGCTGAATCTGTGGACATACATTTTCTTAAACATGTAGCTGTATTGGATGAAAAAATTACTGCTCTGCACTGCTATCTGCTTCCCTCTTCTCTGAGGTTATGGCCTTTTCTGATCCCCAGCCATGAGTGCTGCTTCACAATTCTAGGTTCATTCCAAAATGGTCCAGGTTAGCAGAGACTGCTGAAACTCTTTGAGCACGCTAGCTTGGTTAGAAAGAGTGTGCGTGAACCACTTTGCTGCCCAGCAGAGGAGGCAATGACTTGTGTTAGGACGGTTCTGGAGAGCAGGGCTGGCAGTTTGTTTAGCTGGCATAGCTGCAGTGGGAAGGGAATGAGCATCCCTAGCAGCAGTGAACTGAATTGAACTGGAAAGATTGAGTTATGCGGGATCTGTGTGTGTGCAAATCTAGACAGTCTCTGTGAGTGCTGACATTGGGAGAAAAGAATGTGGCTGCTTTGTGTATCAAGCTTTGTTCTGAATATTAGTGTTGTTGCTCATGCTTAGGGTGTGAAAAGTGGAGATCGTGTCATTACTGTAAAAACTCAGCCCTTTCCCCACCCTTGAAAGTGTAATTGAATATCATTCTGTTACCTAAAGTGAACCACGGTATATGAAGATAAAAATAATGCATGTTGACTAAATTGCATTTTAAAGAATTTGGCAATTTTATCACTTCAAGCAAATCTTTTAAGCTCCTGGTGGTTCAGCATAGCCACCTATACTAATACATACCCATGTCTTTCCTTTTAGAGGGAAGGTGCAGAAATACTCCACAGTGTAGCGGTGTGTGGTAGCTTATGGAGATGGAGCTCTAGCTTAGCAAGTGGTATGAGAGGTTGAATTTGTTTCTGTAAAGGGCATGAGGGAAGGAACTTAAGAGATGCTGTTGCATGCCTACTTCATGGGGATGAGTCTTGTTTTGTAAAGAGTACGGTCTGAGATGAAACAAGCAAACAAAAGAAGCCCTAAGTAAGTGAAGCATGTTTTGAATTAACTCTTGTTTAGAGGCAGATTTGAAATGCATAAAACCTTTCAAACTTTAGAAATTTTGGCTGTGGATATTTCTGTGATGGCTCAAGCCCATCTCACCATTCGTGTTGTAGCTACATAGCATTAAACAGTTTCTTAGTTACTTGCAATGAAATGTCCCATTGTGTAGATAGAAAAGCCATTTTTTCCATTTTGATATTCTGTCTCGTTGAACAGGTTTTGATCTCAGTTAACATGGAGTAAATCCAGAGTAATTCCATTACAGTCAGTGATGTTAGTTTGGATTTACACCAGTATAACTGAGGTCAGAGTCTGGTTTTGGTTGTCTGCTTTCTTAATTTGCTAAATATTACATCTTTCCCAAATGTCCTTTCACATCTCCTCTTCAGACCTTGCTGGCTCCTCCTACTTTCCCAAATTCCAAGAGTAACAACGTAGGTGAAATTTACTTGATGAAAGATTGTTTAAGCAGGGTCTGTTTTTTATTAGCTCAGCTGTTTTTCATTTTTTCAGCACTGTTTGAAGTTTCATTGTACTCAGGATAGGATCTGAATTCATCATGCTCTTCCTACTCGACTCAATTTTGTGAATTAGAAGTGTGGTGTTTTAAATTATAGGGTGCTCTCCGACATTATCATTGAGTAAGAATTGTATGCCTCGGTGACATTTCAAAGCAGTTTTTAACTCCAAAGATCAGAAAATGGTTGTGCCTTAAGGCATTACTGTTAATCAGCAACATAATGTGTTTGAAAGAGCTTAGTAAATGCGAGATGTGACTTTGGAGAGTGAGATAAATTTTTTTCCTGTTTTTGTTTATATTTCCTTACATGACGCTAGCTTTGTAGAAGTGTACTCTGAACTTTATTACAGAGTATTTTAATTTACTGTGTGTGAGAGACATCTGGAATTTCATCTACGTTATTCTGTTAGTTAAATTGGGTTTATTATTAATGTTAGATGTTTGGACAGTTTTATCTGTGTTTATATAGTTTAGCTGGTACACTGGGGTCTTGGTCCACATAATTATACCAAAATGAATCCATAACATTTGTATTAATGTCTTTAACATTACACTATCAATGTACAGTTGGACTTCTACTGTTACAGTATCTTTACCTTCCTATGATGATAAATAATCCTGTCCAGAATATCCAGCTCTTACTCTAGGGATAAAGAAAGGATGGGAGATGGGGAAACACCACCTCCTTCACAGTTTGGAGACCTTGGGCATAAACAAACTCTGTCTGTAGTTAGGCAAAACACTTAAGAATGTTTTTGTATATATGCTGTTGATTTTGATATGATTTTCACATATGCTTAAGGGTTTTTCTGAGTGAGGCTCTAAAGGCTTGCCTCGGGCAACAAAGAGAATCTTTGGCAGAACTAGTGATTTAAACCTGACCAATACAGTCTTAATCATTTGGATGCCATTTTGTACTGCAGGAACCTGAATAAGAGCTTCACAGAGACTGAATCACTACTCATGTCTGTACCTGAATGTCTCCTAAATTCCATGTAGTGACAGTCTTCACCATGACTATACCAGCGGGCAGTTTGTAAAAACAGATGGTTCCTTGATCCTGCACAACAGACTGTTTAAAGAGAGTTAGTCATGCTCTTATGGTCTTTGTTCCTTGGCGTTAGTGTTCAAGAAACTTAGCCTGACCATTAATGTATGTAGGAATTTCACGTTGGTTTGTGAATGCCATTAAGAACTGCATATTTTTGTTGTGTTTTTGAGCCTTCTTTTTGGATGCAAGAAAAAAGGCATAAACGACAAGCTCTGAGTAGATGTAGCACAGCCATCAGTTCATATATGTGTGCTTTCTTCTTAGAAAAGACTGTGCTCTGGGCTGGACAACTGCTCTGGTTTCTCAGGCAGTTGGTGATGGAAGCCTCATGGCTGGAATGAGAAAGTTTTTTGAGAAGACATTCAAGAGCAGAAGGGGGGTTGACAGAGGCCGTCTTCCAAAGAGACTGCTCTTTGAGGAAGAGAAGCTATTCCATTACCATGTGCTGTCCCGAGGCCTGAGACTTGCATGGGGCAGTGAAGTCCCACTGAAGGGGTGACATTCAGAAGTATGTTTTCTTCAGATCTGAACTGCTTATGCTGTTCAAAAGTGTCTGTGGTTAAGATGTTCCTTTTCTAGGACTGTGCTTCCTTGCTTTACAGCTAGGTCATGCCCGGACAGCATAACTAGCAAACCAAAGCTCTCATCACTAGCAGGCCTTTTGTTGGAAAAGTATGTTTGGAAAAGTGTGTAAGTGGAGGTGAAATGGGCAGTTGAAGATTGTGTGTTGAGTCACTAGATGGCTGGACTCCTAAGTCTTCCTGCTTATGAAGGACATCAGGCATGAGATTGGCACTTGAGTGTGTGCCAGAGTGTGTGCCAGAGAGACCCTGCAGCAGGAGCACTAAGCAACCCACGCCAGAACAAAGACAGAATCCAATCTAAAAGGGCAAGATCCATCTATCTTAAGACTAGCTTCAGCTAGAAGAATATATTCTGTCTGAGAGATGGATAACTAGTGCTCTTGTTCTTTAAAGAAAAATGAGTGACGTGTTCTGTGACAATTTGGGCCACTGATGTTATTAATGCATACAGTCAATTCAAAATTATTCTTTTTCCTTTCTATTTTTAATGGTGTAGAGTTTTTGGATGAGTTTCATTTTCTGCCACTACTAGAATCTTATCAAGCTCTCAGAATTTTAAAAATTGTTCCATATTATAAGCTAAGCCACTTGACTTTGCCCTGAACAGGCTGAGGAGTGCTCACTTGCCAACTCTGATAAGACACTTGAGAGTGGACATTGCCATAGTAACATCTAGAACAACTGCTGCTATTTAGTAAATGAATGTCTTAAGCTTTAATGATATTAGAAGACTAGATGTGTTGTGTCAGTCTGACAAAAGAATATGAGAGATAAGCCCATGGAAAATGTGAAATAAACACTGAAACCGTGTCCCTACCCATTCAATTCTTTGCTAGCACAAATGGGTGGGAAACTTTGACAATAGGGCAGCTCAAAATGCCATCAGCTGAGAGCAAACTTCAGCTGATGTAGATCAGCCTGTGAGCCCCTTTATTTCTACTCAACAACAATGGTGAGTGACAAAAATCTTGGATTGCACTAAAAGCACACTTCTGATGTTCACTGGTGGCATCCTCAGTTAATGCACTTGGCTGCCAGCTGCAGCAACTAAGAAATTAGCACCCACCTTTCACCTGTCTTGACACTGGCAGGGGAATGGTTACCACTTCAAATATCCCAGCATGAATTGTCAGAATGTATGTGAAAGCACCTGCATGTTCAGAGAGTGAGTGGTTTTTTTGTTTTTTTTCAGGGTCTGCATTGTGTCTGGAAGAAAATATGCTTTTGGTTGACCTACATAAACAGTACAAGTCAGGTTGTAGCATTGATTTTTGGAGCTTGATGGCTTTGAGGCCACAGATCCAAATTCTCCAAAGAAGAAAGCTTTGTGGTCTGTGTTGTATAAACAGGCTGAACAATTTATTGAAAACAATCATGAAGCAAAACTGCTTCAGTTTTTAAAATGTAATAATTCTTTAGGAGTAACTTTGGTAATTATTTAGCGATTGATTATTTTATTTCCATGTGGGAGTTCCATGTTTTTCCAGTAGTCAGCTGAGTACATCCCAGTCTTGTTGGACTAGGCCAGACAGAAGGTGAAATTAGGAAATACAGGGATCAAGGTAAATAAGCTAACTTGTTTCTAAACATAAATAGTGGCATTATTTTGAACAAATTTTAAATGATGAGCAAACAGAAAACCAGGTTTCTGCATAATGTATTCCTGTTTAACCAATTTAAGTTATCCTCATGTGAAATGAAAAAGACTATTTTGTTTAGGGTAAAAAGGTTAATGTTCTAATCCCCCTCCCCTCCCCCCCCATCTGCTTTTTGAATTCGTTTGGAGTGTGCTTGCATTTTCACACTAGTAAAACTCAGTGGAATTTTATAATCCACAGAGAATATTTAATGTTTCCCTCTCTTCCCCAGCTTTCTAAAAACTACCGAACACTCAAACCTGCATCAAGAGCAGAAATATTCTCATGATTTTCCTTTTTCTTCTTCCAAAGCCATGAAACAGCTTTCCTATAGCAATTAACCTCCTGTTCTCTTCAGGCATCCCACTGCACATTTGGATATGTAATGTCATGTTCCCTGTGGTCAGTGCGGTCAGTGCCAGGGCAATGAGCCCTTGCAAAGGGGCGATAGAAATCTGCACAGAATGTGATTCTGCTCCTGCCGATGCTGCTAACCGCAGCCAATTGCACTGAACTGTGGTGTGTAGATAAGCGTGGGTAAATCTGGATGGATTAGTAGCTACTCCGTTAAGCTCTCGTGAATCTTGATGTAATGAGCTGCCTGGAGTTATTGCTTGCATAGAAGAGTTGGCAAAAAGGCAGTGTATTTGTAAGTGAGCTGCCAGTGAAAAGGAAACAAATGCCACTTCTGGGACTTGTAGATGGCATCTCAGTACTACTGCAGGCCAAATGGCAGGGCCAGGCCCTGTAGCCTAGATATATCTGTGTTATTTTTGTGAGCTGTGCCTTGTGGCCTTAAAATTAGTTTCTTGTAAAACACTTCTGGTGGCTTAGTTCTGAGTTTATCCTGAGCCAAACCTGCAGGTTGCACCGTAGTACTGCTAGTGGTTAGCAAAGGCTCTTGCTTTACTTGCTCAGAGGGTGGGAAGGGGTAACAGGTAANAAGCGGGGAGGTTCTTTTTTTTTTTTTTTTTTTTTTTTTTTTGCAGTGGAGTCCAAACATTGATTGTCTATTCAGCTTTAATCCATACAATTTATGAAATCCTTGTGTTTGTGTCTTTTCTGTGGAGGCACCAGCAATGTCCTTCAGCCTAGTAGGGCAGCATCATCTACTTGAAAAACTTCTCATGCGCAAGAGATTTTTAGGTAGAGTCTGAAGGATGAGGAAAAAACAGTGACTAATGAACTTTTAGCATGCTGACTCCTGCGTGAAGCTAGCTCACACTGAGTTGGCTCACTAGCTGCTGCCTCCAGTTCCCTATGCGATTTGCTCTGCATGCATGGCTGAGCTGTTGGTGATGAAACCTCAGAGTTGCTGTTTCACAGCGGGAGAAGCAAACTGAAATTGGTGCTTTCTGAACGAGTGCGTGACTCTCTTCCAGCGTTGGTTCTATTCTAGTCTTTTCTCAGTTGATTTTTTTTTTTAATTATATTGTTATATTATAAGGTGTTTTGCCAGCTGTCTGAGATCTCAATTTTATACACCAAATGACTGTCAGCAGAACCGATGCTCAGACATGAATTGGGGGATTGTTTATGTACCATGGAGCTTACATAGGGTCAGTGAATTTGCAGATTCTCTTTCCAAAGTGATAAGTAAACATGTGTGGATTGTAGCCAAATCCTTGGTAGCACAGTCAGAGTTGGAGACTTCTGTGCAATGAGATTTATTTAACAAATATTCTCAGAGATTAATTGTGTGGGAACAAGTTCTGGGTTTTGATTCTTCCCCCAGATTCAAAGGTTGAAGTAAGTGCAATGCTACAGAGGGGGGAGAAGAACATTTTGTTACTTCCCGTGTGGTTGTTAAATGACTCCCAGCAGCTAAACTTATGGAGACTGCAGTGTGCCAGTTAGGAGAGTTTACTATGTGGCTGGTCCTCCAGCCTGCACTGCTGCCACGGAGGCCTTTGCGTGCTGCTGTTCCAGGGTGAGAGCTGTGAAGAACCAGAAGCCACACCACAAGGCATTTTTCACTGGTTTGGACCACAGAAAGGAAGGAGACACATAAGATCATTGTCACCGCCAAGCTATTCTGGCAGCCTTGGAGAAACTCCTCAGCCTGGCTGTGTGACTCCTTTCCCCTCTCCTTGGGGTTGTGGTGGTCATTTGAGTTTCTCAGGCTTGGTTCCCTATAGTTCTACAATAAGTTTATCCCTTACTGAATGATTTCTGCTCCTTAAAAATGTTTTTGTTGGTGCCTTTTAGAAACTTACACAATTACAAATGATACAGGCAAAAGTTAAGGGATGGGAGAGATCAGCTTCCAGCTGACTTGCCAGTTACCAAAGTAAACAGTGCTCTAATGAGGGTTTTGAGAGGCTTATCTGGCCCTGAAGAACTTGCTATATCTTTCTTTTTAAATTGACATTTAAATCCAAACCACATTTTTTTACAAATAGAACTAAAATGTTTCAGTATCCTCTTCTGCCCAGACTGGCTCTGTCAGATAAGCAATTTTGCAGTCGTGTTTTCTGCAGCTTTTTCCCACCACTTTCTTGTGCAATAGAATCCTACAACAGCCCAGGTTGGAAGGGACCTTGAAAGATCATCTGGTCCAACCTATCAAACAGAGCCTTACCAGGAGTAAGAAAAGTGTCTGTTAAGTAGAAATAGAAAATGAACTATTTACAAAGTCTTCACTGTTACTAGATTTTTTTTTTTTCAAAGGACCAAAAAGTTCACTCTAACTTGGTACACCAGTAACTGACCTTCTTCTAACATCTTTAAGTAGACACTTTAACTTAACAAATTAATTGACGTTTCTTTATTCACAGTGGTATTTGAGGCAACATTGAACTATCATTAGAGCACTCAGGATAATGTTTGGAACTGGATATTGTCAGAGTGAATAATCAGTGTATACAGGCAATGTTATATGCTGTAAAATTCCATGTTCTGTCAGCTGCATATGGATTAGTTTTGTGAAGTGGACATTTATTTAGAATGATGCATGGGGATTTGAATTTACAGTTATAATGGCTAAAAGGAAACAGTTTGGGTTTCTAATGGTTTTACACTGGTAATCCTTTAGCAGTTCATTTTATAGTATAATTCTTGGAGGGAAGCTGGGGCCTGTTCTAACTGAAATCAATAAAAACTCTGTCATTGACTTAAAAAGAAAGCAGATGCATTTTCAATACTAAAAAGAAAAAAAATAAAATTTTTGGTACAGAGTAAGCTCATATGCAGAATACTAGGAGTTTTGTACTGAATGTGACACAACTTCTTTCCTAGCAGCTGGTCTCAGATTATTTTTGTTATGCTTGGAAATATCCATTCTCAAAGGATGGCAACTGGATACATCATAAAGCATTTTATAGTATTGAAATGATGTTCATGCACATATAGGTATGTGTGTATACAAGCACACACACAAGATGTCGTCTCGTAGAAGCTTGGTTTTAGTCTAGAATTTTCTAAAATAAATATTTTTTTCCTTCTTTTTGTTCTTTTGTTCTTTTGAGAGACAGGTGGCTTGGTATGAAAACTGAGGAAAATTTATTTAGTTGTGTTTTAATTATCCAAGTGTGAGTAGGTCTGGCTAGAGTCTCATCATTATCTTTTCTCTTTGTTTAGGGCTAATTGACTAATTATGTAGTTTGCTGATAATTTTCAGAGCAAAAGTTATTTGAATAACTTTTCAAGGATTGTGTCTGGCACCTGAAGGAATTTTAGGTCAGTCTTTACTTTTTTTTGTTTCTTTTATCCTTCTATCTTTGTTTCTCTTATCCTTCTATGGAGGCAAAACCCCTAAAACTTATCACACTGTGTATGAGCTTTGTATCTAGCAGTTGTACTGTTCTGTTTTGTCCCAGGTCATTTAACTCTCTCTTGTCAAAGAAACCCCCAACAGACACATTTAGATATTCCATCTGATTTTTTTTAAAAAAATCTTTTACCATGTGAGGGCATTACAAGAACATAAGCCTGCTAAAGAACAGCATGGGACTAATATGATAACTTGTTCTGGAAGGAGGATCTGAGGAACTACAGGCCAGTCAGCCTGACCTCGGTACTGGGGAAGATTATGGAGCAGTTCATCTTGAGTGTGCTCACCAGGCATGTGCAGGACAACCAGGGGATCAGGCCCAGTCAGCATGGCTTCCTGAAAGGCAGGTCCTGCCTGACCAACCTGATCTCCTTCTATGACTGGGTGACCCGCCTAGTAGATGAGGGCAAGGCTGTGGATGTTGTCTACCTGGACTTTAGTAAGGCCTCTGACACTTTCTCTCACAGTAGTCTCCTAGAGAAGCTGGCAGCTCATGGCTTAGACAGGTGTACTCTTTGCTGGATAAAAAGCTGGCTGGATGGCGGAGCCCAGAGAGTGGTGGTGAATGGAGTGAAATCCAGTTGGCGGCTGGTCACAAGCTGTGTTCCCCAGGGCTCAGTTTTGGGGCCAGTCTTGTTTAATATCTTTTATCAGTGATCTGGATGAGGGGATTGCGCGCGCCCTCAGTAAGTTTACAGATGACACCAAATTTGGCAGGAGTGTCGATCTGCTGGAGGGTAGGAAGGACCTGCAGAGGGATCTGGATAGGCTGGATCGATGGGCCAAGGCCAATTGTATGAGGTTTAACAAGGCCAAGTGCCGGGTCCTGCACTTTGGTCACAACAACCCCGCGCAACGGTACAGGCTTAGGGAAGAGTGGCTGGAGAGCTGCCCGGCAGAAAAGGACCTGGGGGTGCTGGTCGACAGCCGCCTGAACATGAGCCAGCAGTGTGCCCAGGTGGCCAAGAAGGCCAACAGCATCCTGGCTTGTATCAGGAATAGTGTGGCCAGCAGGACTAGGGAAGTGATCATGCCACTGTACTTGGCACTGGTGAGGCCACACCTTGAATACTGTGTACAGTTTTGGGCCCCTCGATACAAGAAGGACATTGAGTTGCTGGAGCATGTCCAGAGTAGGGCAACGAAGCTGGTAAAGGGTCTGGAGAAGAAGTCTTATGAGGAGCGGCTGCGTGAACTGGGATTATTTAGTCTGGAGAAGAGGAGGCTGAGGGGAGACCTTATCACTCTCTACAACTACCTGAAAGGAGGTTGTAGTGAAGTGGGTGTTGGTCTCTTCTCCCAAGAAACTAGCGATAGGACGAGAGGAAATGACCTCAAGTTGCGTCAGGGGAGGTTTAGATTGGATATTAGGAAGAATTTCTTTACTGAAAGAGCGGTCAAGCATCGGAACAGGCTGCCCAGAGAGGTGGTGGAGTCACCATCCCTGGAGGTGTTCAAAAAATATGTAGACATGCCACTTCAGGACCTGGTTTAGGAGGCATGGTGGTGTTGGGTTGATGGTTGGTCTTGATGATCTTAGAGGTCTTTTCCAACCTTACTGATTCTATAACTCTATGGAAAGTCCTTGTTTCCATGGTCTCTTGACAGTTTTAAGCACCAACTGATTAGTGCTGTGGTCTCCATAAAGCCTGTTAGGAGAATGGCTCCTGCAAGAAAACATTGACTCCTGTTTTATTAACAATTGGGTAGTAATTACACACGTTAAGTACTGTTCCTGACTTGGGATATTGCTATATGCTACATAGCATGAATGTAGTGTACTTATCATCATCATGGGCTGAGCAGTATTGGGTTGTCCCGGTCTGAGGATGCTCAAGTTGCTGTTCGTAACTTTATTTGCTTACACATTCTGTTTTTATGTAGATGTGGGTTCTGAGTGCATTAGTAATTTCATATCTTTCATGAAAGCAATGTGGCTGCAGTTTCAGCAGGAAAGAGCCAGTTGCTTTTTCAGTTTTGATTATGTCTCATGATCAAAAAGCTGACTTGGCTTGAGTAAGGTAGCCCTCTCCAAGGATCTTCCAAGTATCTTTGAGGGAATTAATCTGTGATATAATCTTCCAAGCAGCAGAAGCTTTTAATTAGACTTTGTAATTGGATTCATCTATTCTGGAAAAATAAAAGAAGCTGTGACTTTTTTTTTTTTTCCTTTCTTTTGCCGGTCGGCCTATGGACCCCTATGGTGAGATACATTTGGGGACGCCGTGGGAACCAGAGTTCAATGAAGAAAGAGAAGGAGCCTTATGGGCGAGCTTGTGGTAACCTGCAGTGCCAAGAGGCTCCCGATGGTGGAGCTCAGCTATTCCTGGCCGGCAGCAGTGCAGCCAGTGGTGTGGGCAGCAGCTCAAAATGAATCTTTGCTAGACATTGCAGTAAATAAGTTCATTTTGTAGTGCAATACCAAGCATAAATTTTGAATTTAAAAATTGAGTTTTAAATAGTATTTGACTTGACTTCAACATGTTAAGGTTATTAATCACAAAACAGCACTGTAAAATTTGTAGTTACATTCATTGCTGCCCTATTCTTTAGTATAAGTTCTTTATCCAGCACTGTTACAAGTGTTGAAAGGAGTATTGCCAAAATATGCAGACCAAGAGATGAGACAGAAATAGACCTGGACTGAACTGGAGTTCGGTCTGGAGAAAGAATTTAAAGAGCATTATGAACTGCCTTTTACTCAGTTCAAATTGTTGTTAACAAGGGGAAATAAACAAAACCAGAAAGTAATCTGATGACCTTTTCAGATGTTCAGTGTGAGCTAAGAGCATGGGCCAGCTTCAGGAACTGATTGCTGCTCCCATGCTGTACAGTGAGGAAGCTGTGGTTGTAGTTCTTATCAGCTGTTTTGTCTTTACTGTAGACTGAGGGAAGCAAATTAGTCAGTCAAAGCTTGCATGCTGTATAGTGTCAACAAATGCATTTTGGTTTTTTTTTTTTCTTGTGTCTGCTGGTGCTTTGTCTTGTTAGAAAAGAGGCAATATGAACTTCTGTACTCTTGGCAGTGTTGGACTGACAAGCGTAAAACTGAAACCCTCTATGCACAGAAGAGATGCATAAGAGCATGGGCAGCAGTTCTGTATGTACTTAGTTCACTGGGATGGCTCAAGGCTTGAATGTGGGAGACCACCTAGTTGTAAGAGACTCACATAATCTCCATGGCTCTTTCAGTCCTTTGGCCTCTCTTAGGGACTGTCAGCCGAGCTGCCGGCTGTGGCTGTGTTTTCTGTGATTTGGGCAATCATCCATTGAGAGCTGGCTAGAGGCTGCCAAAGTCATTTCAAAAATTACGGCTGCTGGCCCCCTGATGAGAACAGACCTCCAGGGCTGTTCAAAGAACCAAGGGAAGGGAGGAGGAAGGTGGGTCTCCTGCAGATGCCAGCATTCTGTAGGTCCGTTTGTCCCTAGAAAGGAAAATAACTTGCGTTGTGTCAATCTCTTTACATCTGGGACATTTAATAGCCACTGGCATTACTTTTACATTTTAACCACGTGGAGTCAAGTTTTCTGGTTTCTTTGCCTCTTATTTGTGTACCAGCAATAGACAAAATCTTCTGACTTACTAGTGGAACCAGAGGGGATATTCGAGTAAGTTATTTTCTCAGAACAAAAATTGACCTGTAGACCTATTTAATTCAGGCTTGCTTTTTCTTATTTCCAGCCCGAGGGAGTAGATTTTCTATCAGTGGTTCCACAGTGAGTGTGATGTAGTGCCACCTGTGCTAGGGGCTTGAGAGGCTCTAAGGCTGTTTTGTGCATCACCCATTTAAGACAGAATTTGTAGCAAACCTAGATTTATTTTAAAGGTCTCTGGGTGGAAGAGGTTACTCTACATATCCTGTGGTTTATGACTGTAGTTCTTAGAAGAAAGAGTTAACAGTGTGCTAGCTGTTACTGTGCTGGGCAGATCAGGACCTGATTTTTATTATTTGTTATTGCATTTGGCTAATAACTTTTAGGCAACTGCACTTGAGGCCCATAAGCTAAATTTAGCGCTGGTTGCAGTGGACAAAAGATGATAATATTAGATTTTATCCACTGTAGGTCTCCAAGCTAGCTTTTCTTTTCTAAGAAATGTAAACATATAATGCCCTTTTTTTAACCATCATTATTTTCCTCTAAAAAAAAAACCAAAAACCCCTCAGGCCCATAAATGTTATAACAATGGGAAATAACATTACAAATATGCCATTACTGTGGCAAATTTTTAGTAAAACTTCTGTTAAATTTTTGGTCTCTAAGTTTCATCCAGGCTTCGGCCACTGCCCTGAGATGACGGGTGAAGAATTAGATGTACAAGGGTGATGACTGTCGCCATCTGTGAGGATGGAGCTTCATAATACACCACTAATGCTATGTTAGGCACCTTAGCAAGTGCTTTGTGGTTTGCATGGACTATTTGAATAGCGAACTAAAGAAAAACTCTGTGTGCAGTCTGACTCCTTCCAGTCAGTTGTCATCTTAAGCTGAAGCTGAAGTTTGCATATTAAAGTTAGTAGTCATAAGTCATGCGGCTGAAAAACTATTTGAAAAAAAAAAAAAAGTGAGTGCATTAAGGAAACATGTGAGCTTGCTGGATTTGTTTGGCTTTTTTCTGTCTGGGCAAGAATCTGGTAAAAGTCACTCACTGCAGTTCTTCGGTTCGTTAAAAATTTAATTATACCCAGGTTAGAGTATGAAAGCTAAAAGCAACTGAGTCATGAAGGAATAACATTTAGGAAGAAACTTTAAATAGCTTATTACATGTTCTAGTGCTAAGCGTCTTGGCTTACTGCAGTGCTCCCCGAGTCCATTGGGAGGGTCTTTCTGATGGGGTTTGCATTAGCCTTGGGAGACTCGTGATTGTAGGCAGCATCTCCAATGCTGCTTGTGCTTCTGGAAAAATTCAGCAAGGTGTTTTTCCACACAGCTCCCATCATCTTTAATGTAAGTTGAGGGTGTCCTTCACTTCAGAGCATGAAGCAGAAGGCTGTAAGTTTGGGGTTTTTTTTTTTCTAGGTGGTGGTTAGTAATACTTATCTAGCTTATTTTTAGATTCTAGTGCTTGGGTTTAGTAGTCTACTATAGACATTTGTAATCAGTTAGAAGTGGAGCAGCATTTTAATTGCAGTAATGGGTTAAAACAATAATTCTTCTGATTATGTGTAAGTATGTCAGCTGTTTGAGGAATAAAAAGTTCGCTATAATTTGAGATGGCAATTAAAAGTATTTTTCTTAGTTGCACCTGTGGCGTCATACTCTGGTGTTGGAAAGGGCAAGAGAGCACTGTGAAACATTTCTGATGGCAGCTTGAGTGATCTGTAGTGGGGCACAGTCCTGATGTGTAAGACCCAATTTACTGTTAGGAAATTAAAGGTTTCTGCTTACATGCCCTTAGGACAGACAGCTGGCTGGAGGCTGGTTAAGAGTAACTCTATCATTATTCTTATTTTCCTAATCCTTGGCAGATAGCTACTCCTAAAGGTCTTCAGAAGAATTATAAGCAGAGCTTTACAATGAATTGGATACAGAGAAGGAAGCTTGAGAAGAGAGCATTAAATCAGATAAAGCTCAATGCTCAGCACTGTTAGTAAACAGCTCTTATGGAATAATTGTGCACCAATTTCTTTTGGCAGCGATCCTAGCGTAGGCATTTTAGCTGTCCCAGCTGATAATTCCAAATCTTTTATCATCTCTTCTCCTGTGGTGGTAGAAGTACTTGAGAGTGTGTACAGGAAACTGGAAGACAGGTCTGATACAAAAAATTGTTTTTATGTATATAAATAAAACATGGGTAGGCAGGGTGTGTATGTATATATGAAACCCATATAAGTCTTCTGATCTCAAAACCTGACAAAATTGTCATAGCTAGGAAGGAGCGCTCAGATGGAAAGGCAAGATGGGAGCTGCTTAAACTGGCACTAATCATGAAATGAATTTATGTAACCATGCCCAGTGTGTGATTTTTATTTTCTCCCCCACCATCAGACTTGCATCTTAAGAGGTAAGTCTTGACGTATGTTAGAAATGTACGCTAGGGTGCCTCCACTGGGTTACCTAATTCCCATCTGCATCTTTGAAAATCTTTCCTTCTTCCCACCCCCACCACCCCCCCAGCCCTTTGCCATACATGTATTTTCAGTGATCCCAGTAAATCAGAAGCTCCCAAAATTGTGTGAAAATAAGGACATTTATTTGACAGCCTGAAGATACAAATAACTCATTTGCATAATGTGATCTGTAAATTCTTATTCATACTATTTCACTTGAATCATGATACTTAAAGTACAGTGAATGGTGAGAACAGCAATTGCTTTGTAAATGCAACTTTCTGATGAAGATGTAGTGATCTTATGTATACTGCAGCTCTGAAAATGATTTTTTCATGGGGATATCAAAGTTTTCATGGTACACATTTCATTTGTCAAGGTATGCATTTAAAAAACATGCATGTTTTACTGAGTACAAATCCTTATTTTTCAGATGCCTGGTCCTAAACTTGTCAGTCTGCTCTATAAATAAAAAAGAATGTGGGAGATAATTGCCACTCAGGTATTTTTTGTGCTATAAGGTTGGGAAAACTATATATTTCTTGAGCTCTATACTATATAATGAAGAAATAATTAAATATGCTTTGATCTGTTCAGTTCTAGGCCATAGAGGGCTACACTTCATTGCAAAGACACAGCCCTGGTAAAAATCTGCACGACTGACATTATACCAATAAACTAGTAGAATTGAGATGACACATCGTTTTGTGTAATGAAACAGGAATGTAGTAAAAGGCTGTTGTAATTACATTTGTTATTAAAATATCAGTGTTTTGTTGCTGTTGTGTGGTTTTTTGGTTTTGTTTTGTGTTCGTGGTGGGTTTTTGTTTGGTTGGTTTTTTTCCATTTGTAGTGTACTAGTTCTGATGTTTATTTGTTCTTTGGAAGTATCCAAAGGTGTGGTGTGTTTTTGGGGGGTATGGTTTGTTTTGTTTTGTTTTTTAATCCTGGGTGTAGTTTTGCATCAGGGAAATGTCCTTGCTCTGAATTAGAAGAAGGAATTATGTGGGCAAGAGTACTCCACAGGACTTAGCATCTCTGCCGAAATTCCTTCGGCTACCAAGTATCAGAGTGCCTTTTTTTTTTTTTTTTTTTTTTAAAAAAAATTCCAGAACAAACAAATTCAGTGTTCTGAGTTGATGAGAGCTAGGCAAATGGCTTCCATATTCCTTTGCTAGGTCTCCTAAAACAATCAGCTGTCCAAAACAGATATTTGGTGCAGATGTCTTATGTGGTCAGGATTAAAGGAGTGCCAAATTTGCGATCACCCTCATCAGTAATTATGTGTGATTGTGTGTCATTGGGTAATTTGTGGTTTTCCCAATGTACTTGCTGTTCAGCTTATATATAAATATGCAGCCATTTGAAATGTGGCAGAAAGTAATGGAAAAACATCGGGGCCTCTTTCAGAATGGCCAGTTTCTCAGGTTACTAGGGACTTCTCTGCTTATTTACAAAGGAGATGATACTTCCTCTCTGGGGCAAATTTTATAAAAAAACAAGCCTCTTAATCTCTGTCAAATGGACTGGTACTCAGTTTTACGTTATATTTGTTTACTTGCTTGGGTACAAGCTCTAACACCATAGTGGTTATGTCAAGTTTTGTGATTTCAGTTTAGGAAGTCCAGGCTTTGTTCAGTAATGTGCAACCATTCCTTTAAAATGTTTCCTTTCCTATGTTATCAGTTTTATGTGTGTGTGCAATATGTGTCTTGGGTCACCAAGTCAGTTTGAAAGAACTGACATTTATGTGGTACTTTTGAGACGAGAGTTTAGTTGCTGCCTAAGAAAGACATACTGTCTTGCTGTGTCTGTGTTGGGTTTTCCACCTTTTGCACAATCACTTCTAGAGGACCGGGGACAGCTTTGGAGTAGAATCATAGAATGGTTTGGGTTGGAAGGGACCTTTAAAGGTTATCTAGTCCAACCCCCCTGCAATGAGCAGGGACATCTTCAACTAGATCAGGTTGCTCAGAGCCCCGTCCAACCTGACCTTGAATGTTTCCAGGGATGGGGCATCATCTCAGTTGGCGAGGAGCACAGAGGCGGCAAGGGTAAGTCCTGTGGCTCAGCGCTAGATTAGGCAGGCAAGGGGGTTCTCAGAGCCGGGAAACCCGAGGGCGAGCAGAGGGACCCGACATGAGCCAGCAGCTCTCGTGAGCGAGGCTGACGTGCAGCTGACGCGGCATGGGCATTGCCAGGAGCAACGCGGGAGATTTAAACGGTCCATAGGGAGCATGTAAAAAGGGAGTGGTGTGGCAGTTTGCACCAGCAGGGTGAGCGGGGAGGGCTCTGCAACCCACGTGTAGGTCCACAGCCCAGGGAAGTGCTCTAGGTCTCTGGCAAAATGGTGGGCACTCGCCTCAGAGCTAAAACCACTGTTCCTACAGACAAAGCACCCGAGACATCTGACGCATCCACCCAGGCGCATCTGCTAAGGAAGGAAATGTCAGTACAGGTGGTAGGTTGCAGCAAGTACTCAAACCCTTCTCCTGACGAAAAGGTAAGTACCTGCATAAGGTGCACAGAGGTCGATGATCTGTTATGTCAGGTGACTGAACTGCAGGAAACAGTTAAAAGGCTGTGTAGTATTAGAGGAGCTGAGGCAGAGATAGATAGGTGGCTTCAGAGCCAAGTTCCTGTGGTAGACGCCACCAAGAATGAGGCACCATGGACCCTGGTGACTCACAAACGCAGGACTCCACATCAACCTGCACCCTCCACCGTCACAACCAGAAGCAAATTTGAATCCTTAACAGCTGAGGACACCCATGAGCAAGGTCTGCAAAGCCCCCTGCAAGGGGAAACTGTACCAGCAACACACGGTGGACACCATAAAAAGAAATGACGAGTGCTTGTAGTGGGTGACTCTCTGTTGAAAGGTACTGAGGCACGCATCTGCTGACCTGACAGGGAGTCACGAGAGGCATGCTGCCTTCCCGGGAGCTAAGGTTCGAGATGTGGCTGAGAGGGTGCCACAACTCATCAAGAGAATGGACTACTGTCCGTTGTTACTATTTCATGTAGGCATGAATGACACCGTTAGCCGAAACATGGGTAAAATCAAGGAAGACTTTCAAGCCCTGGGAGTGCAAGTGAAAAACATTGGTGCCCAAGTTATCTTTTCTTCTATTTTGCCACTACCAGGGAAGGGGGCAGCCAGAAATAGGCGTGTAATGCATATCAACTCCTGGCTACGTGGCTGGTGCTGTCGTGAGGGCTTTGGCTTTTATGACAATGGGGCATCCTTCGATGACCATAACGTGCTAGGGAGGGACGGAATCCACCTGTCTAGAAGGGGCAAGGGAATCTTCAGCAATGGGCTGGCTAACTTGGTGAGGCGGGCTTTAAAATGAAGGACTTGGGGGGTGGGGTCCAAAACAGAAATGCTCATGCCATCACATCCAGCTGGGGAGTAAGACAGGCCAACCAGTGCAGAGACAAAGGTTCCTTAGCTGTCTTCCAGGATGTGAACCAGAAGAGCAACCACCTCAAGAGTATGTATACAAATGCACACAGTCTGGGAAACAACCAGGAAGAACTGGAGTTCTGTGCCCAGTCAGGAGGTTATGATATCATAGGAATAACTGAAACACAGTGGGACAACTCACACGACTGGGGGGATCACGATGGACGGTTATAGGTTGTTTCGCAAAAACAGGCAGGGAAGAAGAGGTGGAGGAGTCGCACTCTATATCAAGGAAAACCTCAAATGTATCGAAGTCAACTATGGTGATTGTGAATACTCTATTGAATGCCTCTGGGTTAAGGTCAGAGCGGTCGCCTCCAAGCAGGACCTTACAGTGGGCATCTGCTACTGACCTCGAAACCACGATGATAAAGCCGATGAAGCAATATTTGGGACACTAAAGCAAGCTTCTGGTCAACAGAACCTGGTTCTCATGAGTGACTTGAACTACCCAGACATTTGCTGGAAGAACAACACAGTAGCCCGCATGTCATCCATCAAGTTCCTGGAATGCGTAGAGGACTGTTTCCTCTTACAAATGTTAGATGTGCCAACCAGAAATTGAGGCACTGCTGGACTTGCTATTCACAAACCCAGAAAACCTGCTTTGTAATATCTTGGTTAGTAACAACCTTGGCTGCAGTGATCACAATATTGTGGAGTTCGGGATCCTGCTGAGCATGCTGAAGGTTAGCACCAAGACTAGGGTTCTAGATTTTAGAAGAGCAAACTTCAACTCAGTTGGGAGGGATTCTGTGGGATGCTTCCATGGAGGACAAAGGAGCTAGTGAGTGCTGGGAGTTCTTCAAGAATGCTCTCTTGGAGGCACAAAACCAGTTACTTCCCTTCCTTTTATAGGGGATAAAGCGGAGCAAGAGGCCCCCTTGGCTCAACCACGAGCTCCTGGGTCTGCACAAAACCAAAAGGGAAGTGTACTAGAGATGGAAAAGTGGAAGATTATCTGTTGAGAACTACAAGGGCATTGCCAGAGTGTGCAGAGATGCAGTTAGAAAAGCAAAAGCTCAGCTTGAAATGGAACTGGCCAGAGATGTCAAAAATCA
>WAAD01021841.1:20914-38348 GCA_013389945.1 Fregata magnificens | reverse complement strand
CTCTTCAGAAATACTAGCCATTTTTGTAGCCCTACTTATTTTTGTTTCATAGATTTTTAAAAGTGGAAGAAGATGAAAACTCTTAATAAGTTTTTTTTTTTTTTTTCAATGTTACAAATGGTAGGAGCTACAGAAGTAGGAGGTACTTCTTTTAGAATCCTGGCAGTGATTTGTATTCAATCCTCATCTGACTACCTAGCTGTTGGAATGAAAGAAGAAAGACCAAACTCGCATTAAAGGTATATTGGGTGAAAGAGTTCAATCCACTAACCAATACCTCCTTTGGAAAGATCCATGCTGACCAGTCCCTGTCACCTTCATGTGCTTGGAAAGATAACAATTAAGTGTGTGTCATTAATACTAAAAGATAATCGGAACCAGAAGAACCTTATGATGTGCTTCAAGAGCAGATAAAAGTTCTCATTCTGTAAGATACACAGATGGAAATGTAGTATCCTTGAAATTAGTATTATACATCCGAGATGAATGTATGGCAATACTTGTCTTTTAATTTTACATCTATTCCATTAGATAAATTATCAAACTATAGCAGATGAGTAAAGGTGTCTTAGAAAGCTCTTGCATAGTGGGAGACTGTTTTCATTAAGAACAAAAACTAACTTGGTAAAGGTATAAAAAGGAAAAGTTTGAGCTAAATCTCTGTTCTGGACTCAGACCGGATCTTGGTAAATATTCCAATATTTTTACATCGCCAAAATTTGTTTTCATTGCCTGTAAATTATCTAGTTCCAGAAGGGGCCACAAAACTTAGCGTGTACTCAGCCATCCAGTTAAAAATTCCCTTAATTTGAACTCAGCTGGTTTAAATTGATCTAAAAATCCAAGACTGAGAGGTTTTTGTCTTTGAAGCTCACATTTTGAAGCCTTCTGAAAGCAAAGGGATGTTAAAAATAGATTTGTGGGTTTTTTTGTCTTTCAATGTGTATTACTGCTTTAAAGAAATAAGATTAACTGCGTTAAGTTCACAGTTATATGCTAACACAAACCTTAAATTGGTTTAGTGGATTTGGATAGTTTTTGAATGAAGATTCTTATTTGTAAAATGAGTCAAAGATGGGAGCAGAAGGAGGAGAGTAGAGATGGAGGAAAATGTTACCTTTCCTTGGAAAGAGAACATAGCTAATTCTCAGTGCTGAGATTTCTTAAAGAATCTAGTGATGCCAATTTTGGTGGTCTTCTGTTATGTCAATACTATTTTTTTTTTTTTATTGTCCACTGTGTTAAGTGTTCTGTCTCAAACATGTCATGTCTCTCTGACTTTGTTAAAAAGTAATTTTATTAACAGACTTTCCCAGCTGTACTGGGAATTGCCGCAAGGAATCACAATCAGTACGCAACTCTGGAAATCAATCAAATCATTGTGATTTACAACTTCTGAAACGTGTCAGCTTGTGAATGCGTACAAACTTCTGTATTTATGCAGATACCTGGATCATGTAGTGGTAGTTCATTCACACTTTAACTTTGACAAAGCAGTGTAGAAGCTAACCCCTTGGACCCATGTTTTCCATTACTAATGGACTCAGTGAGGCAGTTTAGTATGTGCCCTTCAGGTTAGACTTTTGACCTGGTTTGGTTGTGTACTGGTGAACTATTTACTGGATTTTATCAGGGGCTTAACTCCCATTTCTGGTAAGATGTATCCTCACCTTGACAAAAACCAGCCTGGTCACATGCAGTGAGCCCTATGCTGGATTGTCTCAACAAAGAAACCAAAAGATGAAGAGTTGGTTCCCTTCCACACCCAAAAATAGTTGATGCCTGGTCTCTGCAGCACATGATTTGTTGCTGATGAGTCTGATTTGAAGGTGGCTCAGCAGATGTTGAAACCAGTGTTTTTATGCTAGGTATGTTTCTTCTGTCCAAAGACCAGCAACTTTCCTTAAAATAATCAGAGTAGCATCACAGTTGCAAGTATACTGGCTGTTTCCGCAATGGACCTGTGAGGAGTTGGGGTGCAAGGCAGGCTGCTCTTTTCCCAATGCTATTTGAATTGGTGGTGGTGTTTTTGTGGCAGAGTGTTGTCTGAATTGACTTTATGGTTAACTGAAATTACTTTTTTGTCATTGACAGAGGAAAGGAGTAGTAGAAAGGGATTGAATTCACTTCACTTTCTTTACTGAAAATTCCTTTTCTAATTTGAAAGTGTTCTTTATTCTTCTCTTTAAAGTACACTAGACTGCTGTGCATAATTAAATAACTGTTGCTTGTAAGCGTTTCCAGTGGTAGGCTACAAGGTATAATTTACCTTTGAAAGAAGGGAGCTTTTGGAACGATTTCCATGGCTCAGCTCTCCTACCTGCCGAAAAGGATATCTGGGGCTCATAAAAGTATTTGTTTTGATTAGATTTTTTTTTTTTTTTAAATTTAAATAAACAGTTGCTTGCTGATTAAACTTCCCACTGGAGAGCCTTCCCACTTGCCTCCCAAGTTGGTCCTGCAGTGGCTTGAAGTCAACTATGCTATATGAAAGTGAGATTTGTTATAAAGGATATTAATATGATTTAGTAGAATAAGAGATGTAACTAGGAAAAAAACCCCACAACAAACACCAAAAAAAGTTTTAAAGCTGGAAGAATCTGTCTTAACTTCTTTTGCTGAAGTTCTGTGCTATGGAGTTTTGGTGACTGTGGTTTAAGACATTTTCTCCCTCTTTGATGGGTTGTTTTCAGTCCAGATCCTTTTAATGATTCTATGATTCTAATGATCTGGCTTGCGGCATGACCCCAGAAACAGATAAGTAGGGGCAATGAACTTTAGGAAGGAGAACGAGCAGTTGCAAGGAGGGAAGAGAGAGGAATTCTTTATGCTGGTTTTACCTCAGAAACGATTCCTTCATGTGCCTGTACTCAAGAACTACAACATATAAAAAACAACATATAAAACCTGAGCACCCCAAAGAAGTAACCAATGGCATGGTGATAACTTGGCTCCAGGTGCATTTTATAATCAGTGTGACTGCTGTTAGGCATTGTTTCATATCTTTTGGTAAGAGCTGCTGGAATAGTGTTATTGCTAGTAATCTGCTTTCAAGATGCATTTTTCTTGTTGCAGTTGCTGTCAAAGGTCAAAGTGCTTTGGGATCACTGGGATCATGTATGCATGTATGCTCTCAATTAGTAATTTTATCATTATAATTCCAACAGATGTAAATCACCTCTCATTCAATGCAGAAAGAGCTTAGAGCAATCTTGAACAAGTATCTTGAGTTGGTTTATAATGTGGAGAGATGGTTTGTAAGCTTTAGTAGTGCTTATGGATTGACCTAGGTAGAATTGTGTGTTCTTTCCATCTGTGTTTTCTATTCTAGCTTATTTTCACTGTGAACTAATGGTTTTAATACAAAACTGAACAAATTATAGAGAATCTTCTTTAATGAGGCTAGAGTATGAGAGTGAGCTAAGCCAATGAAAGCTTGGACCTTCTTATTCTTTCCAGGCATAAGCAGTAAACACAGAACTGGTCTGGGAGTGCTGTATGGGTGGACTGTCATCTCTGCCCTGCCAGTTGTGGTGGTTGTGGTAGCTGCTCAGGAAGAGGCACGTCAGGTTGATGGTCATGAGTTGGGGATGAGGTAGCAATGACTAGGAGCCCCCAAAAATGTGTCATGTGAGCTAGAATTGTTACCTGATTTTGTTGTGGTGGTTGGTTTTTTTTTTTGTGGGTTTTTTTTTTTTTTTTAAAGTAGCAATTTGGGAATAACAGGGTTCCCCCCCACCCCCATCATATCTATGTTACAATGTCATTTTAACAAATTTTCGGGTATGTAATATTAACCCTTCTGAGCTTAAGGAATCTTGTGTATAAATACCAATGTGATTCCAATTCTTATATATATTGGCAAAGCTACTGCAATGATGCTTTACCTTGTGACTTGATTTATTTTGCTTAAGTCTCTTGAAAGGAGTTTAAGCAAGACTGGAGGGTTCATTTCTTCTGAAAATTCATATAGGTTCATTAAATTTTACAATCCGTTTAAAAACTTACCTGTGGAGTCAAGATCCTGGAATTAAATGGAAACCTTTCCATATACGTAGCACAAAAAAGTGGCGTACTCATCTCAATATAATGTGAGTAGAGCAGATTGAAATTTCTTTTGGAAGCTTTTTTGGACCCAAATGTATAACTTCTAAAGGTACAACTTAAAATTAGCTGGATCTTTTTGAGGCCTTGTGATTCCTGTTCCAGCATTCCACAGCTCATCTAAAGTAAACAGAGTTGCTGAATAGCTGGTGTCACTAGCTGTTGCAGAAATCATATTTCTCTCTTGGGTCACGTTACTTCAGGAGTTTTCAGTAGTATAGTTAGTTTTACTGTGATTTTTTGTACGTTCTTTTTAAAGTATGCCTAAGTACCTTGCTTATGCAGACCCTTGTGGAGAGTGCACACGGCACTGTTGTTACATGGTCAATGCTGTTTTACTTCACACTGCACTGGGAACATTCGGTGTGCCTCAGGTGAGGCATTACTAACAGTGGAGGGATAACAATTTATGAAAACATGCCCTCACCATTTCAAATGCTTTTTGGATGATACCCTTCACTTATTTAAATTTCTTTCACATTTGCGCAAAGATGCAAAGGTTGCTGGGCATTCATGGTGTAAAATATAAGAACAAATACCCTTTTATTTAAATCAAGCTAGAATCTAGTTTCTATCACACAGTTATCTTGCACTGAAACCTATGGTATAACCCATTTTGTTATGGAAAAAAGTATGTAAATTATGCCCAACAAGCCAAGGAAATGAGGCTCTCTTGGCCTGGTGTGTTGAATCAGGTCCTAGAGCTAAGGACTTACTCTTGAGCCTTCCATTGCTGACAGATGACACGTTCAGGTTAGTTTACTGTTGGTTTCCAAGTCTTATGCACTGACCAGTTGAACTGGCATAATCAAAAGCTCCTTTAAAAGATGTTTCTGAATGCAGCCAAGGTTAAGTGTAGCCTAAACCCATGGTTCAATATTACTGTAAATCATATTCACAATGTTATACAAAACTGATATTGCTTCAATGGGATTAAAAAAAAAATGGTGCAGCTCTGTGATGTACAGAGCTGAGGTAGTATAATTTATTTTGACAGGCCAGGTGGTTTTTTAGGGGACGTTGAGTTTTTTGATTGTGATGGGTTAGCCTTGGCTGACAGCCAGGCTCCCATTCAGCTGCTTGCTCGTTCCCTGCAGCCAGGCAGAGGGACAAGATAGGAGGAATGGGGTGAGAAAGCTTCTGGGTTGAGATAAAGAAAGGGAGACTGCTTACCAATCACTGTTGAGGGCAAAGCAAACTCCATTTAAGGAAAATTAATTTGTTGCCTATTAAAATAGATGCTTAACTACTCATTCAGGTAGCGGGAAACAAAGACAAGTATGAACACCTTTCCCCCCCCCTTTCCCAAGCTCAACTTCACTTCCAACTCCTCCTTCCTCCCCCCAGTGCCACAGGGGGATGGAGGTTGTGGTCAGTACATAGGGGTTTCTCTCTGCCACTCCTTCCTCCTCACACTCTTCCTCTCTTTCACTGTGGTCTCTCCCACGGGCTGCAGTCCTGTCAGGAAAAATCTGCTCTGGTGTGGGGCCCTCACAGGCTGCAAGGAAATACCTGCTCCACCTGGTTTCCCCTCAGGCTGCACGGAGATCTCTGCTCTGGCATCTGCAGCATCGCCTCCCCTCCTCTCACCTGGGTACTGCAGGGCTGTTTCTCACACTTTTTTTCCTCACCCCTCACTGCCTAGGCAGCATTTTGTTCTTTCTTAAATACATTTACACAGTGGTGCCACCAGCGTGGCTGAGGGGCTCAGCTGTGCCTGTGGTGGGGCTGTTGCAGAACCAACTGGGACTGGCTATGCCCAGCACGGGGCAGCCCCTGGTCTCCTCTCACAGAGGCTGCCCCGCTGCCAACACCTTGCCACCAAGACCAAATACATGGATAAATCAGGCTGTATAAACGAATTTTATAGTAGTGTCATCTGCCTATATTTTTCTAATTTTATACTTGGGCAAAATATAATCTCATCTCCTCTTGCCTACCACAAACCTGAGGTAAACCCTGTATGATGTGCTCTGGGAAATCTGACATCGCTTGCATGACCCCATTTCTGTCAGTCCAGGTCATGTTATTGGCACTGAGTGATCTGATAGCGCTCAGCTCCAGTGTTAGTAGTAGTTGAAAGAGTGAGACCTTAGGCTCTGTCTGGGTTTTGGCTACCTTTGTTATTTTCTCTTGAAATAGGTGATAATGTAGACCTCTACTTTTCTTCCTTTTTTCTTTTTTTGTTTTTAATTTGATAATCACTGATTGAAAATGTTTAAAGTTAAGGACTATAATTCTTTAAGGCACAAATTTGATTTTGGTCACAAGAATTTCTCTTCTAAAGCATTGTTCCCCTCTATTCTGTCTTGTATGCCATGCCTAATAGTAATTTATATTAGGTGTTTTAGGGAAAAAAAATTGAAAAAGTCCATAGATGGCAATTACTCAGTACATCTGGATGAGGGACTCTTCCTTCTTGCTTCAGGCAATTAATAGTTGATGACCAGAAATATGCATAGATTTGTATCCCTAATTCCTTCTTAAAAGTGTACGCGTGGATGTTGTGTAGAGGCGTATCCAGGTCTGTTTCTATACTCCTTTAAATACCATGCTGACCATGGCTTCAGTGGTATCTTCTATTAAAATTGCATGTCTTTTTTGCGTATTAATATTTTAAAAAATATATTTGCTGTAATGTGGCAAATAAGCCTATTCACTTCAGAATTGATAACTGCACTGCTAAGACAACATAGTTTTGGTCCTTGTTTTTCCAGGCTGTCTGTTTTGTCATATCATGTATATTGATTCTTACGTTGAACAGTAGAAGTTGAAGCATACCTTTGGTTTGATGTTTGTGCTTTGTTTCCCGTATATTCCCGGCATGCTGTCTTCTTTTCTTTCTGTATTCCTGTGCTTCTGTGTGTTCCTGGTACAAGTTGAAATCCTGTTTGTGCTGTCTCCAGAATATCTTTGTTGAAATGGATGCATTGGGTGATTGTATTAAGCAAGTCCTTTACCACTGTGTTTGCTTGGCGTGATGTGGTTGCTGCATGTCATCAGACAATAGGATCATAGGTGAAAGTTGTGATCTTCTATTATAATGGAAGTCAACATGGAATATCTACAAGACAGCAGAGACAGTATTTCAGCAGAAAATATTTCAACAGCAAATACTGTTGACAGTATAATAACAACTGTTATTTTCTCTTCTAGGTGTTAAAATGGGTTGAAGAAGCAGTTCAAGCCTCCAAAGTGCATCTCTTGTCTACAGACCATTTGACCATGGCTGTAAATACTTGGCAGATCCCTTTTGATCCAAGTCTGAAAGAGGTTACAGTGTCCTTGAGTGGTCCTTCACCAGCAATTGAAATTCATGATCCATTAGGTGAAGTATTTTATACCTTCTTTTGTGATAGCAAAAAAAGTGAATGAAAAAGACAAATCGTCTCTACTAACTCCAATAGGGAAGGCCATATTTGTGATTCTTAAATGTCTTTCACATTTTGAAAACCAGTATCAGGATTTCAGAATATTTTAAAATTTTATTTTATTTTTAAAATACAGGATCTTTGGGTATATGCACTTCAGATAATTTAAATTGTTCCCAATGTTTCATTTTTTTGACTCAGAGGAAACTGGAAATCTTCCCTATTCTGGCCACTTCATCTCACCTCCATCTACTTTCTTACTGTTTGGCCTTGCATTCCAAATTTCTGGACAGTTGGTTTTCATGTATTTATGTAGTCACTGAACCATCATTTAGGGATTATACATGATAGTTGTGTTTTATGTGGTGAAAGGTAAACCAAGGTCTGGATTCTTTGAATTATGAGAGCATTCAGAATCAAACCCTGTCTCATGTGCCCCTCTCTAGCTAAACAGTGTGTGATGGGGAATGCAATGACAGATTTGGATGTTAATTTGTGATTGAAGATATTTTGAACAAATCTACTGTTCACTGTTATGTAGATGCCTTAGGAACCTGGAACAGCACTCCAGAAATAAATTCAGGTCATACTTTGTATTCTCTGAGTGACTTTTTGCTAAGGATATAGCTTAAGTCTTAGTATCTTGGAAATATTTTATGCACAGGATGGATTCCCTGCAGCATAATCTGGTCTGTCATCCAGTGAGGCATTCGTTGTTTACAGGAAAGAAATTTGATCACAGTGTCTCTTCAAATCATGATAACACACAATCCTGGGCGCATCTGTCATCCTTAGCTGAAGCTTTGACCCCATCTATATGTCTTCCTTTCTCATAGGTCAGCTCCGTGCATCTAAATCCACAGTTTCACTGAAGTTAGTTGAGACATGTCTGATAACTCTTAAAAATTGACCGTGGGCCATCCCATTCTCAACTTCACCTTTCCCTTTAGGGCTCTGAAAGAGCCAGATGTGTTTTCAGTGCTGATGGTACTTCATAGTCAGCCTTGAGGGAGCAGAATGCCTCTATAGAGAATCAGTTCCTGCATACAACTGTCCATATATTTGTATGTGTAGGTGTACACCTAAAGTGTTGTATGGTGCAATATGAAAACTTGCACTCTTTTATTGATGTCTATGATGTCTAAGAGGCTAAATTCCCTGTGAGGATCTCATATGCATTCCCACCCTTAGTCACATGCTAATGCCCATCTGCCAGGAGAACCTGGCTTATCAGTATTTTTACTGTTGAGTTTATCCTGCTTGAAATAGGTCTAGAGGATGGAAGAGTGAGTGGGCTGGCAGGTAGGTTAGGGTAAGCCTGTTCTAGGATCCCGTTCAAGGGATTTGCTTCTGTGCTGCCTCATTTCACTGAGAGCTGAGTATTTTCTGTAAAGAAGAGGACTTCTTTTGCTTTACAGTTTCTGGGTTTTCTACAGCTCTGTATTGTTGCAGGCTGTATTAAATTCCCCAAGTGAATGGAAAGATTGAAAATAAGTTTTAGTATTCTGGCAAAGAATTACAGGAATTTTGACTATGGTAAATGTTAATGACCACTAAGTAGCGAGTAAGTCAAGTATCAAAAATACATAAGTACAGAAGAACAATATTGTATTTACTCCCTTTTTTTTTAGGCAATACTGTTTTTACTCCCTGATGTGTGTTGGTTGTGGTTTTTTTTTTTTATTTTTTTTCTTGTTTTTAGGCAAGAAGATCAGTAAAGGATCAGGACTGAATGAATTGCTAAATATCCACAACTCTGCAAAGGTAGTAAATGTCAAAGATCCAGAGCCTGGAACATGGACAATTAAGGTAAAGTTACTGCAGAAATCATGTGTGACTTGTCCTATAGTTTATAAGGGGATTGTATAATGATTTACTATGTTATTTATCATAGATATTCATAGATGAGTTTGTGTTATAATAAATGTCCTTTCTGACATATGTGTTGTGACATATTCTGGAGGCAGTAGTATAAAATTCTTATCAAGATGATAATATATTAGACATTACTATCTTAAGTCAAATCCTTAGGTCGTCCTTTTCCTTTGGCTGAAAAAAGGATGAAGCAAGCACAGAATTTTTGGAGTTGAGTGAGCAGATACTCTCTGTAGAGAGTGTGGACACAGAGGGGCTTTGCTGTGTACAGCATGTTTGGAGAACTGTGAGGGGGACATGATGTGCACTTTGTAGGCCAAAGATTTCATTAGCAGGTTTGCAGAGTCAATAAATATACTTTTAATTCAAACTCCGTATCAGTAAATTATTTAAATACTACAGAATGTAAATGAATTTGTTCATTTGAGTGCTATCCTAGCACATACAGTTACAGAATGGACCTAAAGGATTTTGAAATGTTAAGAAGTTAAGATCAACATGATTAGTAGTAATAACCAAACAAGAAAGGATCATTAAGACTCTGCTGAAATGGTGGTCTTGGAACTGACTGTAGCAATTTAATGTGACTCCTTGATCAAGCTCCCTATGCTAAAGCTTGCTGCTCCCACAACAGCCTGTAGGAAAGTTGCCTGAGTGTTTGGCTGAAGGCTCCTTGCACTGCGCACAACGAATGTGCACTGAAACAGATGAAGAACAATCATACCTTCTGGTTCTGAGAGTTGTAGCAAGCAACCAGCTCCTAGGTAATGATAGTTTGCTTCTGAAATGAAAGAACAAAATGTCTTAGTGATGAAAGGGCCGCTTAGAACTATGGTTCTATGGGATTTTCTCTGGGTGACAGTGCTAGTTTAAATGTTTGCTGTTGGCCACGTGTTCCTGTGAGTGCCATATCATGGTTGTGAGGTCTGTGGTGAACAAGATGTGTAAATGCAATAACCTCCAAGAACACTTATGACCTGTTGCTACACAAACAGCTGAGAGCTGTGAACTGAAGCCAGTGTAGCTGAAATCTTTACTGTTTATAGATCAATAAATATATGTATAAAAATAGGTGTATATCAGGAACAGAAAGTGGATCGCTTAGACTACCCTTAACCCCTAATTTAGCAGAGATTCAAGTTAACACAGTATATCAGGCCAAAAATTGCTTACCTGCAACCATAATAGGGAAAAGGGATGAGCAAGAGCACTCTTACTATAATGCAGTAAACTGGAAGATGAAGCTTAGGACTTGACTAGACTTAGGAAAACGTACGTATTCATCATTTTGTTTTATAACATGTTTATTATGTCATTTTAATCAACTGTTCAAAATGTAATTGCACCAAATGTTAATGGAGTGTTAAAACTTTAAGGATTGTGCTGTGGATAAGATAATATTTAAAGAAACTGAAGGACTAGCCCCAACATTGTTTTTATGGCTAGATGCTGATGTTTCAGAAGAGTTGAAATGTGTTAGCTAACAAATGACACCCCACTACCGTACCTTAAAATCTGTGCAAGCCCTAACTGTTTATGTAGAAATCACACTATTTAACTATGTCTGTTTCATGGTCAGATTCTCTTCAAACAAATCGTGTCTAGTCTGTACCTTGAGCTGGTTCATAGGGGGCAGCATGTTGTGACATATGTACTGAGAGTGGGGGAGAGGAAGTGAGGCATAATGAACCGTAAGTTTTTACATCATCTTCTCAACTCTGTTGTGTAACTGTGGCCTAAACAGACTCATGCTTTGTCTTACTGTTGTATACTTCTTTACGTAGGTAAAGCAGCACGATCCCAGCTTTCCTAAATTGATGTAGAAACAATCAAACTGGTATAGGTCCCTTCCAGCTGAACTATTCTATTCTATTTTAGAAGCGTAAATACTATATTGTCATTTTTTGAGGGGAAGTCACCTGTGTAAGATACCTTTATAGCCAAGTTCACAATGAGGTGTGCTGAATGGATGCATGCTGTGTATTGTCTGTGGCATATGTGCAGAGGTACTTTGAAAAGCGTTATTAATTCACATATAGCACTGTAGGAAACTATTGATACTGCTGCAGAACTGGAACTAGAAAAGCATGTTGAGCTCAGCAGATCTATGGAGAATTGTTTGAATGTCTGTCTATGCTTCCAGGAACAGAAATGTTGAAAAACCTGGTACAGAGACACCCTGGTGGTCTGCAAAAAAAACCAGTTTGGGTCCCACTGGACTTAGTAACATCAGACATATCGGGTACTGAAAGAACTTTTCCTACAGTCAGTGCCTTAGTATTCAGCTCTGTAGCTTGTTGGAGTCTTTTAGGTTAAGTATGCAATCTAGTAAACATTCAGTGCCCTGCAACACAGAGAAAGAGTGCAGAAAAAAGCAAAAGCCCTGTGTGATCTCTCCCTGGCTCTCCATGGCTGTTGCTAAGCCGAGGCCTTTTTGGATGTGAGCTGAGCCATGTGGAACCACTTGTGTATGCCTGCACTGTGTTGCCCAAATTTCTGGATTACAGGAATTGCTGAGAGGAGCTTTCCACTCTTACAGGCTCAATGCGTAACACCCTTCAGAGCTAATAAGCTCTCCTAAAGCCAAGGCTGGCACTTCGGCGTGGTGCAAACTGCCAAGTGGCTTAGCTGGAAGCAGGCCAGCATGCTCAGCTAGGTGCAAACCAGTCCTGGCCAAAGCATCAGACTGTTCCTGCAGTGAGGGTTTTTAAGGTTTTTGGTTTTGTTTTTCTAAGCTTAGCATAATGCTGTCTCCAATTCTGTGGAGAAGAAAACACTCAAATTTACGTATTTTGGGTTTTTTAAAAAAAAGTCTTGAATATAGTTGAAATATTTTAATTACTTTAACTTTTATGAGCAAACCAGGTCTTAATTAGGTTTGTGCAAACAGCTTACGTAGGTACTTGTCATCTGGAAGTGCAAAAAGTTGTTGTTTTAGCATGATAACAAATCACGGTGAGCTAAACAGTATAAGCCACTACTAAATCAACTGGAGAATGATCAGTTCAAGAAGATCCCATCTTAATCCACAAACAAGTGTTAGTGCAGTTTCAGTGCTCAGTGAAGTCTTTAAATCACAGGTTTGAGTAATATAAAACACACAGTATGCAATCCAGTTGCCTCCTGTGCTGCAGGAGGCCTCCAGTTACCTTCAGGTACTTCAGTATGAGGACACCAAATCTGTGCGTGTATGTGTATTTTATAAATAAGTTTTCCTTCCAGGTCTGCTATAGTACTCTCGGTTTACAAAGTGACAGGAGTGTTTTCCAAGAGCAATGACATAAGATGAGCATGTGGCTCCTCTCTCCATAGCGTATCAGCGAATAGTACAGGTTTAATGCAGGAGGAAGCATGTTTCTTCAGAAAGATGGTCCTGCTGTTGCATGTGTTTTCTGCACCTCCGAGCTAGCTGTGAGACTCAATTTATCTGCTGGTCCTACTGCTGAGATACCTACCAAGAGATAGGCCTCAACAGGAACAGTTTGACTCATTTAATAGAAGAGGGAGTGTCAGTTTGCTTTTGCTAAATCCCTCCCACAAAGACCTGTCCTATGGACTCCTCTTAAGATTTCTTTGGAGCAGTTTGGGAGGCATCCAACATCTTGCAAAGAAGTTACCTGCAAGCTCCAGAACAGCAGCATTAGAAGGCAGGTGTATCTAATTACTCCTTAAAGGCCTTGCCTGCTGTGTATTTTCAGTTGAAAAGGCAAGTGAGTGATGGAGGTGAGTCAGTGGGGGAGAGGCAGGAGTGAGAAGCCTTCAGCTGCTGTTTTGTTCTATGGTTAATCAGTAGGCCATAGCTTTTTCAGCTGAGCAATGCCACAGAAACTTCCCTGCTGTATAGGGTTAAATGATCATCTGTGTGATTGAGAAAAGGAGAGGAAAAGCAATGAGAAATCAGCAGAAAAACTTGGCTGTTCTTGTGATCAAGACAGGTCTTTAATGACTGCTGCTGTTGTTATTCCCTTACACCCCTATAGCCAAATGCAGCTGGTTCAATGGAGTGTAATGACAAACCAGTCCAGAGTAACTTCTACTGAAAGAGCACATTCCTTAAAGCCTAATTCAGCTGCATATCTCCATCACTGTAAATATAAATATATAAATATAACCATGCAATTAAACACTTATTTAGCCATTGTAGCTTGGTTTTTCTGTTGTGTGAAAATTAAGAGTTTGTTTTACAAAAACCCATGCATCTCTTTTTCATACACTTGCTTATAGATTCATGCATTTTGGGCAATTTTATTTTGTGTTGTTTGCAAGACAGGAAAACATTTTTTCCTGACATCTGTGACAAATACATGTTTGTGGTTTTTATCACACTTGTCCAGTCTGGGAGGAAAAGCACTAATGTACAATACCAGTGATCCATGTTTAACTATAAATAATGAAAAGAGACTTGACAAAGATACTAATTGGAAAGCAATCCTTTGGCTTGAAATTTATCCTTAGGTGTTTGCATAAGACTGCCAGCTCCTAGGTATGACAATGATAGTTGCATTTATTGTTACTAGTAAATGTAAACTTTACAAGGTTATTCTAGCCTTAAAACTTCACAAGTATCCAAAGGTCTGAATAACTCAAAGAGAAATAATTTCCCAATATATTTTTCTATGGATTGTTTACTCGGCTTTAGTCACTGGCTTGTTTTGTTTGTGCTAAGATTTTAAGGCTTTGACTAAAGACAGAAAAAACTTTGTGAAAAGTTTAATCACACCATAAATTCCTTATACAGATGCATAAAGCTATAAAAAGAAAACTTTGTCACTGAGTTTGTCTAATGAAATTTTAACTGCCAATTAACGCTTGATAACATGAGTTGTTTGGCACACTTAAATATTTCTTTGTATTGTTAACAGCTGGTTTATAGAAAAAAAGGCTTTAGTAGTGATTTTCCTGAGGTGAAAGGCTAACCAAATAGAAGCAAACAGAGGTTGTTTCAATCAGATAGACATTAATTTGTCATAGTGTCTAAATGCCTGTACCTAGGCAGTTAGTTATAAAAAACAACTGTTTAATTTAATGTTCACATGCAGCTGTATCAGAGGTGGTTACTAAACTGAAGGAATTGTGTATTTGAGAATGGATCAGATAATACTTTCTAGATAGATAAAACTCACTGGAATGATTTCATTTTAATACTGATTTTCTTTCACATTGCAAGCCTTGTGTGCTGTATTTTCTCCCTGAACAAAAACTTGGAGTAGGTTCTACTAATGGCAGATTTGATCTTGGCATAATGTATCTTAGATATCACTCCACAGCCTTTTGAAGCTTTATTTTTTTTTTTTCTGCTGTTCTGGTTGAATTGTCCATGGGTTTGTCATTGTTACCTGGGGGGGGGGTGTGGGGGTGTGGAACGACATGCCAAAACCAAACCAAACAAACAAAAAAACCAAACCACCTCCAAAACCAAATCTAACTCCATGCTCAGTGCAGTGCAGCAGTGTGTTTTTTGGTTGTGTCCCTGCCCCCAGCACCTGAAGGGTGTGGAAGTAGGTGAGGACAAAAAGCCTTGGGTTCCTGTGCACTCTTGGCAAGTAGCAGTTGTCTTTTTCTTTCTCAGCATAGAATGATAGAGAGTAACTTAAAGAAGAAAAATCAAAACAATTGTAGGATTGAGGACTTGCATAAAAGCTACTGTACCCTCAAACAAGATAAAGCTAAGGATTTTCAAGTGTGGGTGGATGGGTGAGGGTTGTTTGTGATTTGGTTTTTGCTGATTCAACCAGAATGACAAAATGGGGGGTGGGTAGTGGAGAATAGAGGTGAGAGATACTTCTGCATCCTCTGCTTTCCAAATGAGACCTTGGCTGGAAAAGAGAAGAACCTTTGATATATAGTATTGAATGAAGTTGGTGTGTACTTGCCACTTGTTTCATGATATGCAGTGCCTATGATGTTTGCATGTGCCTCATGGGTAAAATTAGTTTTGTGTATATTCAAAAAGGGAACTTACTAATAAATAAAAAGGTAAGATAAATTATTGTAGCACTGGAAGTAAATTGCTTATATGTATTATTAGCAAAAATTTTTACACTGATTTTTCTGTTGACTTGTGTTTCATTTGCTATTTTGTAATATACTTTATAATGGTCAAAATCCTAACTTCCACACAGTCTCCCATGATGGTCACTGGCATGTGACAAGTAGTTGTTGATCTTGTGTGTTTGTGTTGTGATTTACCTCTGAGACAAATTGGCTCTTTTCGCTGACGCTACTTTTGTAGGGTCCAGTATCTAGAAGTAAAGCTTTATTAGAGGTGTTTTTACTTACAACTTTTGACATAAGCCTCCTTTCTATCTTGTTTTTAATGAAACCTGCAGTCTATCTATTGAACTCAGTGGATAGATCAGAAACATTGCAATTCCTGAAACGCTAATTACTCACGTGGTCTTCCACTCTGTTTTTTCAGACCTCGAGCAGTGGAAGGCACTCTGTTCGGATCACAGGTCTCAGCACTATTGACTTTCGAGCTGGGTTTTCTAGGAAGCCAACACTAGACTTTAAAAAAACGTCCAGCAGACCAGTGCAAGGTTTGTTTCCATTTTATTCCATGCTAAACAATAACTGTTTTCAGTCCCCCAAAATCAAGTAGCTCTATGATGACCTCTCTGGTGAACTTTGTGGTAAATCTGGGGCCACTGTTGGCTGGTTCTGGGGCCTTGAATGTGTGAGAGCAGCCAATGTTCCTGTTTTATCATACTACGGGGGTTTTTTTATTAGCTTGGGTTTTTATGTCACATAAACCCGGATATTTTTAGCTATGAAATACCCCAAATTGCAACTCTGTTTCTGTTACTTTTGGAGCTTCAGAAAGACCCTTTAGCTGTAGGGCATGGTGAGGAGTTAATAAAGAGGCTGCTATTTCAGAAACACTTGTTGAAAATCACTAATTTAAACCCTAATCAGCACTGTGCCTCCTGACAGCTAACAAGCAGAGCACAGCCTAGTGCAACTTAGTGTTTTGCTACTCAGTAAGTAAGGGTTGAAACTGAATGGTGCATTCATGGGGGTAGTGGGCCATACAGATGGAATTTAATTTTTTAATTATTTATTTTTTTAACACTTAAAATAGCATGTTTCTGTTTTTTTCTAGGGATTCCTACCTTCGTGCTGCTAAATACCACAGGGATCTTTCTTCCAGCTAGAGTAGACCGACTAGAACTTCTGAGTATTACAGGGGAACTTCTTAAGACCTTGCCTGTGAAATACTATCCTGACAGAAAGCCCTATGGACTGTGGAATATTTCTGACTTCATTCCACCAGATGAAGCTTTTTTTGTTAAAATAATGGGCTATGACAAGGATGATTATCTTTTTCAGAGAGTTTCAAGTGTTTCATTTTCTAGTATTACTCCTGGTAAGAGATTTTTAACTTCAATTGAATGTACATTTGTCATATCTGAATCAGTTAAAATTGATATCTGATATCTTTTTCTAACTTAGACAAGTACTTTCTGTGCTGTTTCCTTCCAAAGTTCTACCTCTAGACTGTGATGGACAAGTTAATGTTATTATCTACTAAGTATAACTTTATTAGAAATTGAATTTCCTTTTAATAAAAGGAAAAGATAGGATATACATGAATAATCTTTTGGGGAATATTTGCTTTCTTCAGATGCTCCAAAAGTTACAATGCCCACCAAGACTCCAGGATATTACTTACAGCCAGGGTCTGTTCCTTGCCATGTAGAAAGTCTTATACCTTTTACTCAGCGTTTTACTAAAAATGGAGTAAAACTAGGAGTGGATCAGTTCTTCAAGTAAGTAGTGACCTTTTTTCCCAATACTATTTTATTTCCTATTTCTATCTTATGATTTCTATTTATTATTTACTGTTATATACTGCTTATATCCTATTACTTCTATTCTGTTATTTTTGGTGATACTCATTAGGGAGGCTGTATTCTATGGAGAGATTTATAATATATTATATTTTTTTATATATATTTATATATGCATGTTTGAGGAGGGCGTATGCTCTGTATAGATGATGGCATTATATGGTTCTGGCCAAAATCCTCCTCAAACGTGTAGTCTTAAATTATGATAAACTGGGTCTAGAAGGCAAATGCTTT
>WAAD01021840.1:17197-51864 GCA_013389945.1 Fregata magnificens | reverse complement strand
ATTTTGGTCAATTTGTTTTAGTAGCGTCCATTCTCTAATGTTCATGTCCATTAAAGTATGTATGGATAAGATATTTGACCCAAACAGTTCATGCTCTCATTATGAGAGAGCTGATAGCTGGTGGCCATGGAGGGAACTGGATGAAAAAAGCAACAGATACTCATTTACGTAGCCTGTGTGTTAATGAAATATTGCCTTGGAAACGTAGGGCATGAGGAGAAGCAAGTTACTTACTTACTGAGTCTGGCAATGTCAAATAGCAGGTTTTCCATATAAGTGCTGATACACATGAATCAATAGTCTAGTGTGAAGAGGGTGGAGTACTTGGAGAAGTCATGTGAGACCTCAAAGTGCCTTCAGGTTTGATGTGCTAGAAGTAATAAAATGAAGTCTTGTAACACCTAAATAATTTGGATTCAAATAATATTTCTCTTTCTTTTTCTATTATGATAAAGTCAGAGTTCACATGTAAGCATAAGATAGATAAAGAACCATGTTTGCAATGTCCATATTTCATAATGAATTGTTTCATCAGTTCCAGTGGTGACTGTAGAATGATTAAAGTGTAACTCTTTTGTAGTAAATATATCCAGAATTGATGGTAGTCTGAAATTTGTGAATTTACAATTTATTTTCTTTAATATCTTCCAGACATAAAGCTTACAAGCAGACCTAGCAAGTAAAAATTATTTGTAACACGGAAAATAATATTGTGCAGATATTCCCATTATAGAGGAGAACTAATGACATTTGTATATTTGGTGCTTGCTTAGTGCTACCATCTGTCGAAGTAACATAGCCTGGTGCTGCTAATGTCAAAGGTAATGAGGCTGACCCAACAGATCTTGAGGTATTTAATTGCAGAGCCTGAGAAGATGATCAAAGGTCAAGTTTGTCCCTATAATCTTAATTCAGCCTTTTAATGCAGGAAGCATTATGATATAACCTTTGAGTGCTAANGCAAGCTGGGATGGTTTGAATACAGTTGATGAGGACATGCTTGAAAACTGGATTTAATCTTTGTCTGTCACAGATTCCTTATGTGAATATGGCCAAGTCACTGGAACGAGTTTGGCCTTTCTCTTTTTGGGGCTGCACTGTGGATTTGGGCCACTCTTTTCCAGGCTGCACTGAAAAGAACTCCTGTAAGGCATTATTTCCAGTTTTTCTTTGATAAAACGATAATAATAACAACTATGCAAATTAAATTTGTCAATCAGCAGGAAATCTTTATAATATAACTTTTCCATGATTTTGGCATTTGTTTTTTTTCACCCTTGCATGCTAAATCTTGACATAAACTATTTAAAATACATGGCAACATATAAGGACATAAGGTGGCTTTTTTGGTTTAGCTGTTTTATCTGGATTCATTTTCATACATATACCTGTTGTCTGAGAGTGAAAAAGATCCCAAAGTTTTATATATAATGCAATTACATAATGAAATTTAATTAGAGGGTTGTATGTAAAAATAAATAACCTTTTTAAAAAGTAGTCTAAAAAGGTAATTTAAAATGATTGGGTTTTGTCTGATATGTTAAGTTGCTTTATGATAGCCTTGAAGAACAAAAAATGCTTTTTATATAGTCTCTTTTCAGTTATTTACCATATGTAGTGAAAAGAACAAATAATGGACAGTTATGACTTTTTTTTTCCCCTTTCAAACAAGTCTTTCCACTTTCAAGCACAAGGTGAACAGGGTAGATATAGCAGCAAGGAATAATCAACTACACAATCAGCTTCATTTCTGTGATGTTCTTGAGGTTTTTAAGATCAAGTTGGCTGGCTTCTAAGGGCAGAGAGTACAAATTAAAGTTCATCACCTTCAACTCTGGGTTATTAAAGTGACAGAGATTGCTCAAATGAGCACAAATACTAATGCCTTTTCAGTGACATTTTCATAACATGTTTTTGTTGTGTGGTGGTTTGTTGTTTGGGTTTTTTTTGGTTGTTTGTTTTTTTTCTCTCCTGAAATGTCTGTCTATCTTTTCTGAACATTACAACTAAATCCATTCAATATAAGCAGCTCAGTTCAGTGTTTGGTCCCAGGTGTAGTTCTGCCTCAATATTCATTCTAACTCTACTGTGTTTTTGTGAAGTTTTATGACAGTATGAAAACTGAAAGGAATTCTTTCCAACAAGTAGCACCTAGCGTCAGGCCAAGGCTGGGCAGGTTGGGGATTTTTGTGTGGTATTAGTCAGGCTTCAGATTACACAATCAATGCCCAAGTAAGATGCCTACAACAACTACATGAAGGGCAAAAAAAAAAAAAGTCCAACATACAAGACGTCAGCACTGTATCCCTTTGGTCTCACTATCTCTTTGGTCTCACTATGTGTTGTAGCACCCAAAACATGTCCTGAATAACTAATGGGACAATATTTCAATAAAGGGTTGTGAAGAACTGCAGGGAGAAGTGTTGGCAGTCATAAGACATTAGGAAAGACACAAGTGATTTTTATTCTATAGGCAGGTCAGCCTCAGCCAGGATGTGGGGGAGAAGGCAGAGGGATGATCCGGGAAGGGAAAGTGTGCCACAGATATCAAGAGTTGGAAAGAAGAGGAGTGTGAAGATGTCTTTGGCACTTAAAGAGAAATCTTTTCAATGCTTAAGGGTGAAATTTAAGAAACTACAGGTTTTCACCTGTACATAGGAGCTGCCACCAACCCTGTTTCCAGTTCTTCTTACTGCATCTGTTGTTCTGCTTTCTCATATTTAACATCATGGTCCCTCATTCAGAAAGTGGGCTTCAGTTCCTGTTGCTTTTCTTGATCCAGCAAAAACTATTTCTCTCCCCCACAATTTCTAGGAAAGGTGCTTCTGCATTTTTGCTGCCTTAATAACTGGAACTCTTCTCCTTCATGCATAGATTTGAATATGCATATATGTATATTATTTGAAGATAAATACATATACATGCATGCATATGTATATGCAGGTAATAATAGGATTAATCACTTTGAGGCCCAGGTTCACAGCTAATCTCAATCCAGATGCCATGAACATTATTCTTACGTTACAAGTAGCAGTCAGTAACCCCCAGCCGTGGTATGTTATTAAATGAGGAGCACATAGTCAAATACACCCTCACGGTTGTGTCTCTACAGATAACAGGTAAATGACAGTCAGAGGCAGTCTCTCTATGTGTGACATTATATCTGCTAAAATAACTGTGGTTCATTGTATCTTTGGTATTGTTTAAAGTATGGCTATCAATATGGTACTTTACTGCCAAAAGTTGAATCCAATGCATTCAAAGTTGTGTCCATTGTTAGTGTTACACACTAGAAGTAGCTTTGCTAGTAACACCTTTGCTTTTGGCTACAGTTTTCTTGTATTGTTCTTCTGTTTGTGGATTCTTGGAAAAAGATAAGGTCTTATAAAAATTAAATTTATTTCAGCATAGTATTTACAAAATTAAGGCAAATGAAAAATAAAACCCAAAACCTTGCCTTTTAATGGAAATGTGCTTCCATATATGCTTTTCACTCAGTGCTGGGGGAAAGAAGGATAAGGTGCCTAGACCTCCTGGCTTTGTATCTGTTCAGCACCTGAACAGAGCAGATCCTCAGTCTTGGCAAACCCCAGGTCTTTCTACTGGAATGCAGACAAGGGACATGTGGGGTGCAGTGTCCTGCAGTATGTTGCTGCATAACACTAATAATAAAGTGTAAAAGTCAACAAACAAACATATTTGCTCAGTTCACTACAGGAGCACTGGATATACAATATTCCAGGAGTGACAGGCATTAGTTTTTGCCACTAGTCCCAGCTGAGCTGGAAAAGAGTAGCTTGAGAATGTGCACTTAAAGCCTTTTTTTGCTGCAGCATTAGTTTAATGACTGTATCCGCTGTTCTGGCTTCAAGGCACCTGAATCCCATTTACTTTAGGAACAATTATTTCCCCAACAAGCAAGGTGTTATGCTATTACCGAAGTGCAGAAAATATGAGTACTTTTCAATGGAAAACTGTTCCCTCCCAAAGTGTCTGAGTTTTGACTGTGGTTCTGACTTAGTCACTAGAAATCGGCTGATAACTCCAGTGGGACCTGGATTTGCAGTTATCAGCTCGTATTAAAAGCTGTAGAGCTGTTAAAAAATACAAACATATTCTTTATGAACATATTCTTTTCTTCTATCATCACTAATGTGTTTTCATTTGAAGCATAATTCAAGTGTTGCTGGTAATGTCCTTGTTAATCACACAGAGCCTTAACTTGAATGTAGATGTACTCAGTTAAGCAGCTGGAACGGAGGAATTGAGTCTATATAAGTTATACATGGAGTAAGCTATGACTTTTTTAGCTGCTTATGCAGTCATTCCAAGTACATGTAATTTAATGGTCACTTTCACTCAGTCAAGGTTTATTTGAGAGGGGTTAACCTAAGAATAGAAAATTTCAGTGAACTGTCCAGTGAAAACAACTAGCTTTTTATGAATTGTTTGGCTCAAGTTTTCAGGACAGAGCAGAAAAAGCAAAAATAATTTCACTGGGAGATTGCAGTCAAATATTCTAGTTTGAAAGGTGAAAGGTTAATGGAAAACTTGGATAGTGCAGTCATAAAACTATATACGAGCTTATAAGGAAATGAAATCTTTTGTATTCAGTTCAGGATATGCAGTAAGTAAAATCGGGACCTGCATACTGAGTGGTAAGATAAAAAGAAAGATGAGATCAGAGCACGTTTACTGGGGATTGTACATCCATTGTACATCCAGAGAACCAAATAAGAAGAAGAAGTGGCTGAGTGGAGGAAAGACTGGGGAAAAAGAAATGTGCTCATGCTATTTAAAGATAACATTGTAATATAGGCACACAGGGTGGCAGGATTAAGGAAACTTTAATTACTGCATTCCTTTACATCTAATTTTTTTACTTCACATTTTTTGTTCATGCATTTGAAATCTACAGATTGCATGGTAGTAGAATTGTATGGTTTTAATTTTAATGGGGTGTGTATACCTTGTCAAAATTAATACATCATCTTTGACTCTTCTGTGCTATGAATTTTACCCCAGGCTCTATAGCACTATAGGTAGAAAAGTTATTATAAATTGTATAGATTTAATGTTATACAAAATTATATTGAGTCCTTGTCCTTCTTAAAAACTTCTGTAAGATGGTGATGAGATTTAATAGCGACACATGCAGCTTTCCCATTTCTAGGTTGTATTGTTCTCTTAGGCCACCACATAGGAATGAGTGGGGCAAGTGTGCCTGGGCAGGCACAGCCGAGGCTGGCGATGACACTGAGGGTGCGTCCGATCTCCCCACTGGAGAGCACTGACTGCTACATGATGAAATAACCTCTCCCCAAAAGATTTCCTTCACAATAGCATTGCTTTCAGGTTGGAAAGTGACAGTCCCGTTTCCTGCTGACAGCAATGTTGCATTGATCCATTCATCACTTGAAATGAGAAGAATGGCCTCAGATGAGTGTGAGATCTACTGGACTGTTATGATACACTGACAGTAAATACTCCATTCATGCTTATTGAAATTGCTAATTTGTCCATTTGGCTCTCAAGTCCTGAAACCAGAACAGCGTGCAGACTCCTTTATGGGCCCCAGGAACACCTTCTCAAGCTCAAGTCTGTTCCTTGTTCAAGGGGTGTTATATTAGAACAGTTGTCTGGCTTGAAATAGTGCTTCTTGCTTCTGAAAAACTGTTCAGTTTTTCCACTATGAATAGTTTTCCTTATCAGAGCAGATTTTTGTGGTGGGTTGGTTTGTTTGGTTCGTTTTTTTGTGGGAAAGTTTATTTATTTAGGGAATCATTCTAAAACTGTACAGGTCCCAGCATTAGATTTTTTTTTGGTCACAGGGAGCCTTCAACAGGGAATGAATGAAAACAGGGACTCTGTTAACCTCTTATATTGTTCACCAGAGAGAAAATACCTAGTTGCTAATTAGAGCAATAAACCAGCATTGTATGTAATAATGTACAATTTGTTTAGAGTGGTACTTTTAAGCTGTACTTTCCTATTCTTTATGAGAAAAATCCTCCCACATGTCCTCAAATCTTGTGGGTGCTCAGTGTATGAGGAAAGTTGGCAAAGGCCAAATGAAATGAAATCAGCTAAAATAGAAGAGTTTGGATTAATTTCTTTCTCCCTTTTTCTAACACCTGCTTATATTCAAAATAATAAGACCAATGAGATTAATCAGTAGATGCCATTTCTATGCACTTGATATGGTCTGAAAATGTGACTTGCACCAGCTTTCAAGACAGTTACATTCTGTCAGTGAAAAAAGTAAGATACAATTGCATGGAAAAAATAATATGAGAAAAATATGTTATGATCCAGATTTTTCTGAAGCATTCTTCAAGCACTGAAAATCAGTCCCCCCCAGTCCTACTAGGGCAGGACAGGCACGGCTGGTTGCTGGATGAGTTAAGCTGTGCCGGACAGTGGGTCCCTGCTGTGTCTCACACATAAGACTTGACATAAAGTGATCTACACAGGACAGCAGCTGTTGTCTTATGTGGGATTTGGGGGGTGTCCAAGCATGTATGTCTTTCCTCTAATGCGATGGGAGGGGGGAGTAAAAATGTGGATGAGGCTCTATAGCAGACTACGGCATAACATTCTTGCGTGTAACAGAACAGCAAATACTGCATGAAAACCTTAATTTTGGGAAACTACAGCGAATCCTACTGTCAGTCTCTCTTCTCAAACTCTCATTTAAATGGTGACTTTAAATGAGCAATCTGCTTGTGTTTCAGTCACTGCTGCCACTGAGAAGATCATTGACATGCAGTACTTACTTTGACCACCATGTTTTTTACTCTTTGGGGTTTAGAAAATGCATCACAGAAATTTAATTTGAGTAACAGATTAACTATTATAGACTCTCTTGTGTCAGCAGTGTGAAGACTGCTACAGGGGGATTAATGTTTCTGAGTGAACAGCTACACGATTAATCAAGTTTTAAGCATTTTATATGCACTAACATCTAACTCTTTCTGATTTGTCAATAGTTCTATCTGGAAGAGGTGTGAGAATCAAATTTAAGTTTGTTGAAGCACTGTATATCAAATTTGCAAATTTTGAAAATTACAATATAGAAACAATATAGCTTTGTATTCATGCAAATCTGAATTGCATTGTGGATACTATTTCTTTTAAAAGTATAAATAATCACTGTGAGTAGGATGATGGTTTTGGTTTTCTGCCACCAAAGGAGGAAATATTTAGTGTAAGGGGACCATCATCTGCTACTGAATAACTGTTACGCAGCAATTGATAGAAATTGGTAAGGAAGTAATTTTCATGTGTTTAGAGTGATTTTGATGTCGTAATAGAGTTAGCAATCACAATCAAATGTGGGTGATTTACTCATCCTGTGCCACACTCTAAGAATTGTTGCAGTTTATTTTTCTGTTCTCATTTTAAGTGCTTAATGGGTCTATTTTTTCTAGTCATTTCAGCTTCATTAGTTAGCAAATTACCACTTCAGTTAAAAGAAATTTAAGGGGTTTGACATGCAGAGTAAGTCAAAAAAGTCTTTCTATATTTACAGTATTTGTGATCCTGGCTAGGTCATGAACTTTATATTAATTAATGCATTTAGATAAGTGATGGAAGTGGAAATTATGCAAAAAATAATCTACATCTTGTTCAAAATGAGCCAAAACTCCAAACATCACAAAAAATAAGGATATCATCATTCATGTTATTTATATTTACTGAGAATTCCTATGTTTACCATTGTATCTCTGTATGAATCAGTTTTAGGTAGTCCTGTGAGGAGCAGGGAGTTGGACTCAATCCTTATGGGTCCCTTCCAACTTGAGATATTCTGTGATCTCTGTGGAATTTTCTTCCTATAGCCTTGAAGATACATATTTTCTCCTCAGAGACAATGAAAATGATGCCTCCCCTTTTAAGTCTTTTATGACTCAGAACAGGCAGTATGCACAGGCATGAATATCTTCTGTAAATTTGACAGGTTAGCTTCTTGCTAGCAATAAATGGCTTCAACCGGAGAACTGACTGACCTCTTCAAATAGTAACATAAAATGTTTCCAGTTGTCTGGGGTATGTATAGGGAAGGAGGGAGAGGAGGATACACGTCTAGAATTCTCTCTAGAATATATATGTTCTTAACACACACTGAAATAGTGACAGTTGCAGGTATTCTCTTCTAGTTTATAGCCCATTAGTTCTTCTGGTATGTAGTACTCATAGAAAAAAGATGATTTAAGCAGTTTAGAGATCATTGTCTTATTTAATTGTAATGATTTAGAATGAGCCTTAGGGAACCTAAAACCATATTGTAACTATCTTAATCATGCCTTCAAAATAATTTTATTTTCAATAAAGTAAACAAAACAAAAATATCTGGCTAAATGTCTAGTAATATATTGTGGAAAACAAAGTCTGATCATTTATACACTGCCGTTTTGAGTCCAAGTGAAATCAAGAATGCAATATATTAAGTTCAAAGTAGTGTAATATGAAAACAGCTATTTTACAAAACCATACTGTGATCCATGTTTTTCTGCTTTCCTTTATTGTGCAAACAGTCCTATAGCTACCAGTATTACAAACCTGAAAAGCTAGCAGACAAGGATCTTGCAATAAAGTTTTTGGAAAACAAAATTTTCAAGTTAAAGAGTGTAGTCAAGTCTATAAATATGTAGTTACTTGATTATTATTATATATATTTTTAAAATGAGGAAATATTAGGAGTTCAGTTGAAATAAAGTATGTATTGAAGTGCACCAGTTATGTACTATCCAGCAGACCTAATTAATAAACTAAATTAGCTCCAGGAAAATATGGGGGTAAGATTGAGAACCTTGATAGACAGACATCAGTCAGAGATAACCCTACTGTATTAGCACTGTATATTTGTAACAGGTTGTTTAAACATTGCAATGCCTTCTCCAGACATTACAGATATCCATTTTCTGGAGAAAATATATAATTATTCCTGGCAGATTCACAGAAGTGAGACATTTGGCAGATGATAAATTAGGTAGTTGTAGACACTGATTTTAATTCTCATAATGCAGAGTCTCTTTCAAAAAGCGAATATTTAATCCCACCATGTATGCATTAAAACTTCTAGAACAGAGCATGCATCACATGTACAGGATAAGGAGCTCTGCCTAGGAGTGCAGTGATGGAAAAGGTCTATGGAGTCATTGTAAATAACGCTCAGACATGAGCTTCTGTTTTGTTTCTGCATCCATTACCCAAAATATGTGACAGAGGATGGGAATATCAAGTAGGATGGCTCAGCAAAAGGCAGGACAAGGTTCTGTGGTAGGAAATTTGAGCTACATGCACTCAGGCTAGGAACAATGACTCATTTATGACTATTATATTTAGGGTCATTTACTTAGTGTTTTGGTGAATTGTTCATTTGCTGAAACATATAAATGGTGTAAAATTATCTTTGTAAAATACATGCTACACCTCAATCAGAAGTTACATTCCAGCACTGAAATCATGCATTTCATAGTATATACCATACAGGTGGTTGGACTACAGGATTATGGTATGATCCCTTCTGATATTAAAAAAAAAAAAAAGAAAAAAATCTTTGACAATGGAACAACAGCTTTTATTCCTCAAAATGCACCTTATTAGGAAACAGATCCTTCCCTGAGAAGGAGCCTAAAATAAGTATATTTGGGAAACTGAACAAGGAGCTTTGGGCCTGAAGAAAGTGACGAGCGTAATGCTGTGAAATAGTTCTTTTGTATTCTTGTGCAGAATGAATATTTATGTGACCAGTAGCCTTATTATTCATTCATTCATTGCTCTTTCATTCAATCTTTTTTTTAATAGTGTAGTGAAGGAGGACATAAGGTATGTATGATAACATGTAAGTGTCCAGTCATACAGGATGAAAAAAGAAAAAGAAATTATAAACAGCAAAAAGAAAAGGTTCCAAAGAATTCCAGGACATAGAATATATTTCCATACATCATTTGAACAACTTCAGGAGTTCAAAGGCAGGTCCTTGCAAATATTTACCCGATCTTGAGTTTATACACATTTGTCTCATGTTATGTGTTATTTGTGATTTGTACATAATTCATATTATGCATGAAAAGACAAAACTGCATAGGTGATTTTAACAAGGTGCTTCCCTGAAATTAATGGACAGGCAGCCAAGGTAGCTTATGGATTTCTGAAATGAAACAAATAATGTGGATAGAATGAATTAAGTTGATTCATTGTGATTTTATCTGAACTGTACTTTCTTTCTTTCTTTTCTTCCACATGTGAAAGTACAAAAATAATGTGAAATCAATGAATAAATCTTATGTATGCAGACAGATTCATCTTCTGAGATTGGATTGTCGAGAACATTGAAGATTATGGATCGTGTCACTATTGCATCACATTTAAAGCTTTGAAAATAAGAAAGGGAGCTTATAAAGAGAGGGACCTTATAAGATCAGGTTGTCCATAAGTATTTTATTTTTGTCAGAGTAGCAGTAAAATTCATGCGGCTGGAATGTGCAGGCAACAAAGGGCTTTATGCATTGATTAAATGTCTTGGCTTTGGTCTAGTATTTAATCAACTGCCAGAACAATTTATTGCCTGGCATACCCAAGCAACATGAATATTATCCTTTCATCTTACTAGTACAGACAAAACAAATGCTAAAGTTTCTGGAGTCAGCAAGCTAAAAAACTCATGTGTTTTAGTATATACATTCATTGTCTGTGCATACATACATTTGTCTGTGTACATAAAAGTCAAGATAAGATTGTGTTATCATGATGCATTAATAAGGAAAATTATTCTCCTTAAGAGCAGTTCTCTACTACTGTTATGGTATTTCTCATTAGCAAAGCTCAAAGTTTGTAGATGAAAAGTTAAATTCAAATATTATTAACAGAACTTTAAACAATCACAGTACACACTATGTAACACTGGACTTGAAGATCCCTTTGAACATTATTTTAATGATTCATTTACAAAGTCACAATGATAAGCTTTCCACCCTATTTCCTATTACATTTTTTAAAATTGTGATCAATTGCATCTTCTGGTTGAAACTGGTTCTTCTGACATGGGAATTAATGAATTAATTTCAATGACAAAAGAAGGGGCACCCATCCAAGTCTTGAGGCATCAGCACGAGTTAGAAGGGCAAAAATTAAGTAAAATAGCAGCTTATCCTCTCTCATCCAGAATAACTGAACTTCTTCGACCATACCAAAGTACCCAAAAAAGATATAAAGCATGTATCACGGAAATTAGTGTATGTGGTGTGCTAAGAACAAGCAGTTAATGTTAGGCTTTATTTCCCTTGCAGTTACACTTACAAACTACTGCCATTGAGATGTTTGCAAGCAAAAGATCCTAATCGACTATAACTAAACCATGTGACAGCTGACATGTTATACCTAATGGGGACCTGACTCATAATGACAGCCTTGATCTCAAGAGCATAGGACATAAAAAATGAGGTAGATAAAGGTTAGCATTAAGAGCAAAAGTACACTGACTTTTGCATGATTAGAAAGCGGGTGGAGGAGGGTTAATAGAAGCCATGTTTCCTGAATCCTGATGCAGCTTGATATCCTACCTATAATGGTGCAATTGCACCAGAAAAGAAAACAGGGTTCAAAGTTCTTGTTCTATTAACATAGTATAGGTGCTCTGGAAACTCCTAAGAGCATGTCTAGCAATGCAAACTTTAATGTGAGTGTGTTTTTCCTACATCTGATTAGCCATCAGTTTAGATTAGATCACAGAATCACAGAATGTCTGAGGTTGGAGGAACCTCTGGAGGTCATCTGGTCCAAACCCCCTGCTCAAGCAGGGCCACCTAGAGCTGGTGGCCCAGGACCATGTCCAGATGGCTTATGAATATCTCCAGCGATGGAGACCCTACAACCTCTCTAGACAACCTGTGCCAGGCCTCAGTCACCCTCACAGTAAAAAAGTGTTTCCTGATGTTCAGAGAGAACCTCCTGTGTTTCAGTTTGTGTCCACTGTCTCTTTTCCTGTCACTGGGCATCACTGAAACAAGCCTGGCTCTGTTGTCTTCACACCCTCCCTTCAGGTATTTATACACATCAGTGAGATCCCCCTGAGCCTTCTCTTCTCCAGGTTAAACAGTCCTAGCTCTCTCACCCTTTCCTCATATGTGAGGTGCTCCAGTCCCTTAATCATCTTAGTGGACCTTTGCTGGACTCTCCCCAGTGTCTCCATGTTTCTCTTGTACTGGACAGCCCAGAACTCGACACCATACTCCAGGTGTGGCCTCACCGGTGCTGAGTAGAGGGGAAAGAATACCTCCTTCCACCTGCTGGCAGTAATTCATCTAATGCAAGTTGAGGGTACCATTGGCCTTTTTAGCTGCAAGGGCACATTGCTGGTTCATGTTCAACTTGGCGTTCCCCAGGACCCTCAAGTCCTTTTCTGCCAAGCTGCTTTGCAGCTGGGTGTCCCTCAGCACACCTGGGTGCATGGGGTTGTTCCTCCCCAGGTGCAGGACTTTGCACTTCTCCTTGTTGAACTAGATAATATAGACCTGATATGAATAAGTTTATTATAGGAGCATTGGTAGGGGTTTTTTTGTTGTGGATTTTTTTGTTTGCTTGGTTTTTATGTGGTTTTTTTAAAGAAAATATTGTTAAACTACTGTGGCTAAGTGTTCTCTAAATAAAACAAATTTGTGGTTGCCTCTCTTCCCTGTTCTACCAAATGAAGAGTTAAAATGGAAACTACAGATTTAAAGAGAAAATTAGGCATTTTTTCTGTCGCATTCTAGAGCAATAACATAGATAAGGACAGGGTTCCCACCTTAAAAGAAAGGGAAGAGGTGTCTCAGCATTAAGTGCATGGGAATAGTTTTCTGTAATCTCCACTCAAGGCAGCACAAGTTTGCCTAGAATAAAAGGGTCTTTGTTTGATTTGGTTAGAGGTTTTAACTGAATTAAGGTATTCCTGCAGATTGCCCATTTGTTAAACAAAATAACTAAAAGCTTATCGTCCTTCTCCTAACACCTGTCTGTTATTTTAGTCTGCAGTTTCCCAATATTTTCTTAAGGGACTCTGCTTTATTCAGTTGTTAAACAACGGGGCTCCATTCTTTCTATTCCTCTTCTTTCCCTCTGTCAGGAAAGCTTAATTCTGTGCCAAAGAATGAAGTAAACAGCACCCTATCAATGAACAAGGCATTCCTGTGCAAGTACTTTTATTTTTTTCCTACATTTCTTTAACAACAAAGTTTTAAATTGTCTCTGTCAGTAACTAAAATCACTAAAGAAACACAGAGGATTTTGAAAAATGAAACAGGGCCATATCATTTTTAAAAGTTTGATTATCTGTTTTGCAATTATAAAATTCTGGTGAAATAATGATCATGCACTAATAATTCTGCTTGTGCATCAGCAGTCTCTGATCTCAAGTCCGTAACATCTTCTCTGATCTTCTTGCCTCTCTAGTCTTTGGTCTGTGTTTCCCAGTAAGGACTTTCATTACCTTACCATAAAGCTTTTTGGAAGGTGTTTCAAAAGTAGAAAAAATGAAAAAGAAAAATGTTGTGTTCACAGGAACATCAAGAAATTTCAGGATTAGTTTAGACAATACTTGAGTCATTCAAGAAAACTAATCACTAAGCTACTGAAGCTAACGCTAACCAAAGGGACTGCAAATGGGGAGGAGAAAGAGTTTTTGAAACTTTTTCTCCCCAATATCTACAGTCATGATACTGTCAGTCTAAATGAAATTTCCTGATTTATTAGGAAATCACTAATCCTAATAAAGTGATATTACAGCATCTGTTTCTGCGATAGAAGCATTTTAGAGTTTTAATAGTTCAGAAGGTTACAATTTCTAAAATTCTAGAAACTGTTTAATAGTGTAAATTAGTTAAAAGCATATTTCGATAACAAATTGTTAATGATTCTTTACACACATGGGGTTTTTTGATAATTTGGAAATAGTTGAACTTGGTTCTGTCAGTTGCAAGTTCTCATGTGCACCAATTTCACCCCCAAAAAACATTATAATAACTCTTAAAGTATCTTCTAAAATAAAGTAGAAAAGACAGGGAAATATAAAGATTTCTTATTTGTTTGTCTTTATTGTTCACGCTTACAAGTAAATGTTAAAAACTATGATTAAGAATATTTCAACTGATGAAACATTCTAAACTAGGAAATAAAACAGAAACCACATTTATTAGTGACTTTTTTTGTCTAATTAATTAATTTTAAGCCTTATCTTCCCTCTTTGACTTTAATGTGACCAGAATAAATCACTTTCTTTTCTACCTGTCATCTATCTGTCATCTTCTTATCCTTTTTTCTTGCCAAGTATCTAAATGGCAAACAGTGGGTTGTTTTAAATAGAGTAGTTCTGGATTTCCAACAGAACTACAAGGTGGTATTTATCAAATTTTCACATAATCTTTAAATACAAACATAAAATGTCACTTTTAAAACTTTATTTGGAAATCAGAGAATGTTCAGGTTTTTCCATGATGTCTCTGCTTCAAAATAACTCCGGAGAAATAAGTTGGTGAACAAGTTGAAATACTGTAGAGAGACACCATCTTTAAAATGAGAGAGAACAACTCCTAAAATATGTTCTCCTCATGACAATATGACCAAAATCTAAACTAATGGTTCTAACAGCTTTAATATTAGACCTGAAATAAAACAAAAAATCTTTGTACATTTTAAATCTGCAAAGTGCCAATGTCAGTGTAAAAAAGGTTGGCGGTTTTTTTTAGTCCTTACCTGGTTCTGTATGGTTACATACAGATGTCCTTACATGGTTCTGTATGTTAGGTTTTAATTCCATGCATCACCTTTAAGTTAGTGTTGTCAAAGGATTATAAAAGCAGAGCTATGATCTATATTGTAAAAATACTTTTTGAGTGGACCAACTTTCAGTAATTGTCAACAACTGACAATTATAAAGAGAAGGAAATATTTAATACTGGTCTGTTAGCGTTGTTCATGAAAGTATGAGTTCAAATTAAGGGATTCTGCCACAGGTACAAGTTTCAGGTGATGAGATTCAAGATGAGTGAGTGTATGAAGAATGCTTCACCTGAAATCAGTACTTCTTTCAGTTTCTTAGTCCAAAAGGAAACATATTGGCATATTCTATGGTTTTACCTTTAAGAAAAATGTTTTCCATGGGAAAAAAACATTTTATTGAAATGAAATACCAACAATATCTTTTATATATATGTGCATGTATATATATATGTGTGTGTGTGTTTTTATACATGTGTGCTAACATGTATATACGTATGTGTGTGTGAAAACATAAATTAGGTAGTGGCTTCTTTATTAGTTTGTCCCTTGCCTCTTGAGCATAACTTTGTATTCGTCGGTGTATTAACTATTGATTTGCAACAAGTAAAAAGTAGGTGTTATGCCAAAATATAATTGCTATTATAACTTTTTAATGTTTCAGTGTTACAACTAGGTCTCTAAGGAATAGCGTTGCTTAATGATTCAGCACTATTTCCGAGAACTGTTGCAACAAAAGTAGGAAATTCCAAAAGAATATTGATATGTATTTGCTTTATTATGGAAGGTTTTTAATGGATTTTTTGAAATAAACTTTTCTTGTAAATTTTTAGTCATTATTTACAGAAATATGCAGGTTGAAGTGTCTTTGGGGTGATTAGATAATTGTTCACACAAAGTTGGATTTTTTTTTTTTCTTAAAAAAGAAATAAACCCCATAACTTTCAATAAGTGTTGAGGAATGTACTTATAGGTGTATGATGGACTGATAATATACATAACATGAACATTACTCATGAAAAATCAGACTGTTGGGAGTAGGCTACGATGGGCTGATAGGTTTCTATTGTACTCAGAAATGAATGAGATGGTCAAATCCTTGCATATTTGTCTGTTATTAAATTTCACTTTGAGCAGGTGTTTGGATTTGATGACATCTGAAGGTCAACCTAAATTATGATTACATTAATCCATTGATAGTTAGAGTGAATATTTCTTCTTTTTTATTTTTTAAAAAGATGATGCTCACCCCACGTTGCAAATAATTTTCCCTTGCCTTTCTCTAGTTTCCCCAAAATGAAACTATTTCAGGTTCTACCTACTCCTAAATGCTCTTAAAGGATTGCATCTGACTGCAAATATTGCAGGGCTGTAGGGTTTCATGTAGAGCAAAGCAACTGGTGCTGTGGATCTGACATTTACATTACATGTATTTCTGGGGGTTTATTTTAGCCTAGATGCAGTCCGGCACCTTGGACTGAACTTCTGTTGGTGGTGGTCAGAGCACATTAAGTGTGATCTTGGAGCAATCTTTCAGTTTAGTTTTCTCTGAAAGAGCCTAGTTTGTACACTCTGCAATAGGCATGATCAAGAAGTTATCTTTGAAAGTGTACTCTTGATCCAGATTAAAATGCTAGTGTAGGTGTGCTCTTCTCCTTCCCTCATCTATGTGACTCCTTTTCCTCATTTTGATGTTAGCTGTGTCACCCATCTTAAGGCTTTTGAAATACTACTGCTGCTAGTTTGTTGTCTTGATGACACCATCACTTATTTATCTTTTCTTTCTCTAAATAATATACCACTTATGCTTCTCTGACCTTGCACTTTTTAGCCATGTTCTATCCATCACATTTCCTATTAATTGAGCCATCAGTTCTGTCCTGGAGTACCTGTTTACCTGTGCTTGTGCATGGGAACATACTCATTCAAAATCTCCCCCCTCACTCCAAAACCCTATCAAAACTTATGTCTCCAGTAATGCATACTGTAACTTGCAGCTTAATCATGGTTAGATAAGTTCCAAACTAGGATTACTTAACAGTTTAAAATATGGTTTTGTGAGAGGAATATGATATTCAGAGTGAAAATATGCTAATTTTAATTATTTATGTGTGCCACTGTAAAGCTTACAATTTTTAATTATTTATTGCTGCAGCTGAGATTGCAGCTGCACATCAGACCATTTTCTGTGACACCTTTTCCCAGAATAGTTTCAGCTGAACTGAATTCAGCAATGAGTTTGAGAAGCTCAAGCTATTCCTTGAGCATGTGCTTTTTCACATTGCCTACAATGTTGGATATTGCTTTCAGACAGAGGAGCAGTCAGTTTATGTAATGAGTTCAGTAAGAAATTGTTTTGTCTTGTGGCAAAAGGAAGAGATTTTATTTAAGCTCTACTGCTTGGGTTATTACTCAAGTTTAACTTGTTGGCATCTTTTAAAATAAGTCTGTTTGTTTGTTAAGATGAGATAAATTCTAAGGTATTTAGCTCTTCTTTTATTCTCATTTTCATGTTAATATATTTTCTTCCATTTTACTTAATGGTTATTCTTTAGTAATACAAGTAACCCAAGTAATCTTCTGCTGTGGCAGCTGACATAGTTTTATACTAACAGTGTTTCATTGATTATTTTGTTTCTGTTTGAATTTTTGCCCTATTGGAGGAAACAGAGGTTTATAGCTGTGATAGTCCTGAGCTGTAATTCTCACTGAGCCTTCATCTGAGTGATTGCAGACAAGCCACTTGACCTCAGTATGACTCAATTAACCCAGCAGCAAAATTGGGTAAACATCAAAATCTCATTGAAAAGCAGCTGCTGCATCTAAATTGAATTGTCTAAAATTGCATTGTGACAGCATTGCCATTGGGTCTCTGAAGACCTGAATTTTAATTGTTTTTCAGCAATAATGCTACACAAAAATGGCCCTAAAAAGCATGCAAATAATGATGTCTCCATAGTTTTGCAATGACATTGCCTGTATAGTCAATCGAGGCGTTTAGAGCAAATCTATAAAGTGACTATGATAAATTCTTCTTACATTTTTCAAATTTTGTCATAACCATTTACATGTATATTTACTTGCAAGGGGTGTGTGTTTTTATAATTTTGGATCAGATAGCAGCAATTTCATCTTTAATTCATAATACAACCTTAAACTGATCGATCTTGAGGGCAACCTAGAAAACATGAAGATTAAAAGAAGTTTTATGAGGTTTTGAAAAATGAATGGCTCAGTCTTGGGAAATATTCCATGACAGTTATTGCTTTTTCTCTCGATTTGAACATGCTTCTTTTTCAGTTTGCAATATCTGCTCCTTCAACTATTTTTTTAGGCAAGGTGGGATGTTCTTCACTTGAGCTGTGCCATGAAACCTATAATAAAAGGTTGTAGCTGGAGTATGACTGTACCTTTTTTCCAGTAATGCTGGAGCCCACACTTCTGAAGTCACAGATGGCCTGGGTGTTGTATTTCCTGGCTCAAGCAGTAACAATGTTTTGACAGGACCTGAGTTAACATCTTAACGAAAATCTTTTCATTGTATTGAATTTTAAATTCTGAAATATTTCTTTTTTAGTATGTATTCAGGCTTATCTTTCTCATGCAGTCCTTCCATAGGACTGTAATTTAGGATTTTGGCCGCTACTTCCCTCGGCACACTGAAGATCCTGTGCCATTCTGGGATCTCTCAGGATCAGGCACTTGGAAAATAACTACTATTAATACTGATCAGTCCTGTATTCTGCTCTGCCACTAAAAAAATATCCTTAGCTTACTCAGTAAACTTTAAAGACAGGTTTAAATCTGGAGTTGTTACACAGGGCACTTTATTCAGACAAAATGGCTAATAGCAAACATACATACTCTTTTTTTTCTCATTATGAAATTAGTAGTGTTCAGTGAAGTCAAACTATCCAACAGCCTGGATCCAAGCCCGGAATCCTCCTTTTTTCTATTATTTGTATACTCTTCCTTAAGCATTGCATCATGATTTTTACCTCCTAATTATATTTCACTGTGAATCACTCATTATAATGAATACACTCATTTTTTATTCATATACAATGCACATGCTCACGTGCCAACCAGTACAGTAGCAGCTGTATAGGCAATACACATTTAATACCAAACTTGGCTATTTCCCACTCTACATAGTGTCTTTTAATTATGACCAGGCCCTTTGTGAAAGGGATGATTTTGTGAGTCACTTGATAACCCACAGAAAATTTTATTTCATACAATCAAAAATATATACTTTGTCTTTTCACCATAGTGCACAGAGCTTCTGAGGTTATCAGTCAGTTATTATCACTCAATATTTTTTGTAAAAGCAATCACATGAGGGAAATACCATATTTGTTTCAGCTTGGAACCAGCTTTATAGTGTGGAACTGCCTGTGTGTGAAAAACAATTTTATCGTTGTTTACTCTCAATGAACTGCTTATCTGTATAGCAGCAGAGAGATCAAATACCTCTTTATGTTCTAAAAGTTAAGTAAAATTTCTAATTATGAAAATCAAAGGTACAGCGTACACCTGTCTGTGTACAAGTTCAATTATTCAATGCTATATTCTGTTCTACTTTATTTACTAATCACTAAGGTAGTCATACCTGTATATTAACAAAAATAAAAATGTATTCCTGATAGGACTTACTAAGCAGCCTTTATGTTAGCTGTAAAAAAAGTTAAATATTTGGCATTTGGTCTCTTATGCAAAAAAACCCACTATACTTTAAAAAATAATAAATATCAGTATCCTCGATATAATGGGTAAGTGGAAAAAAGATTTCTGAAAACTCAGTACAGGAGTCTTAAAAATAAGTTTTATTTAGTAATGTAAACAAAACATGATCATTACTAAATTTAGAATCAATTACCACATATTGTGAAGAGCAATATGGCCCTTTGGCAACAAAAGTTCAAGGATATACTGTCCTGTGTCTGGCAATACAGATGCTTTAGGTAGTCTGATGGAATAGGAATATCTGGTTACAAAATAGTCAAAAAAAATGAGGCTTAATTTGGCCTGAATTAAATTCTTATATGAAGCCACTTAGGTAGGGTCAAAACCATACAGCAGTTATAAAGGCACACACAATACAGAAAATCAGTACAGCTGTGAATCCATGCTCTGCATGGACACTTCTTGTAACTTTTTGCTTTTGATTATTTTTCCCTCCTGTGTGATGTAAATTATTTGAAGGAGTTACAGAATTATCCAGAATCTGACTCTCCTGCACTGAGAAGTGTGTGCAAGGGTGGGTGAGGATGAATGTTTCAGTGGATGGTTGTATCAAAGATGGAATAGGAAACAGTTCATTCCCCACCAGTTTAAAGACTGACTTGATGACTTGCAGTTGAGATGACAGTGCCTTAAAAAGGCTTAGTAGGTAATGATATATCTGTGATCGATCTATCTATCTATCCATTCTTTCTCTTCCTCTCTATCCATAAATGGGGTCAGACAACTGAGTGAGAAGTGTAAAGAGTTGCTTCATTTCCCTTAGGAGTTTCAGACTGTGTTTCTCTTTCTCTTGTTGCAAATGAACCTGGCCAGCAGCAGCCACAGAGCATCCTTTTTCTAGGTTTTCCCACCACAGATGAAGGCTGTGAGCACTGAAGACCCTGACAAGTCCCCCACCCTTTGCTCTGGGATGTGGGGACCTCCTTGAATTTGCAGTCCTCCCCTGTGCCTGGGATTTTCTGGGGGAGAGCAGCCCCCACCCATGGGGCATCTGTTTGAGGCCCTCAAAGCCCCCAAACTACCTTAGTTAGTGGTATGACACCTACTTGGTCAGATCCCAAATGGCCCTTTGGAAACCCTTCTGCACGCCTGTGCGTGATAGGTTCTGTTTTCTCACTCCTGGGTCCTGCCCCCCTCATCAAAGAGGAGCACTTCATTGGGCAAGCTTCTGCTGCCTGTGAATACCATGGCTTGGGTAATGGCCTAATTAGGTCAGGAGTATAAAATAGAAAATCATCTTGGAGCAGTAGGTGTAAACTCATGGCATCGCTCACAGGATCTCCTGACCCATGCCTGTCCTGCTGGAAGAAGACAATCCTGGTGCACACAGGTATTGAGTACTCTGCTTTGTATTTCCTTCCTGTTTTCTCTGGGACCTCTTGTTGAGTTACTGGCTGTGCTTTTCTCCTCCCCTTTTTTTTTTTTTGTTTTTCATTTCCCTTTGAAAGCCCATCATCTCTTGCATCTCCTCCTTGCCTTAAAAAGCTGGTCCACAATAGGACAAAAAGGAAGAAGCTTGGGGCGAGGGGGGCAGGAGTGGGGTGGTCCCGCAGTCTCACTTCTGTTCTCTTCTCATGTCACATCCTTGAGCATCCCTAATATTTCATTTTTCACTCCCACCCCTCTTCTTTTTTCATATTTTACCTCCCACAATGATTTGATTTCCACAAGCAGCTTTCGCTTTCCTTGTTTGAGGAATGAGGGGAGATAATACAGTACTTCTGTGTACAGCCTGATTCCTGTCCCTAACTGGGAAAATCAACAGAAGCTGCAGTCACAAGTGTATGCTCAGGGAAGAATAATGACAGAAGAAACAGTTTTCATGGAGCACAATACACAAGCACACAGTTTGATGTATATAGTGAGCATAGACTTCTGCAAAAGTAGACAGCAGCCCAGTGAGCAAAGCTTTTTCTAGTGCTTATTAAATTCCATTGCTTTGCAGAATATCTTTCATGGTTTTAGTTGGTTCTAACTGTGACTTTCTCCTGTCCCAATGGAAAGGACCAGCAAGTAGTTCTCAAGATTTTGTAATTATTATTATTTAAGAAAAACAAACAAAGAAAATGAAACAGATGATAGAAGTATGTAGTGGACAAAAATTATTCAGATGCTAGTGATTTTGTTGCTTAGTTTTCTAGGAGTCTGATACAATATACTACCAAAGTTTTATTTTTAAAAAATTAACAATAAAAAGGAACATCTTCTCTCCATTTAAGACATCTTTAAAGGCTTTTAGTTCAAAAAATCAATGTGAAAAGAGTGCTCAGAACTGCCCACATTTTGTATTCAGTTGAAGAATCCTAAATTGCTAATGGTTTAAACACTATAGCAAAACTTTTTCAAAAATTCTGTTTGGTAGTGCAGTGTACAAATACTGTCAGCACCAATTATCGTGAGTAATAGTAATTTGTGCTATACAGTACCTTGCAGATAAGGATCTGCAAGTCTTTCACAGACAAACTTCAGTTGTGCATGAAATAGATAAGCTGGGTTAAACAGAGACATACGATAATGTCTCCTTATTTGCTTAGAGAAAATATGCCGAAAAGTGAGACTAGATGCCAAGTCTCCATTTTTAAATACCATGAAACTTCAAAATACAGCGTACAAAGTGGCCTGATGTGATTTGAGCTGGAGAAGTAGCAGAAATTCATTAACGCTTAGTCTTTTGCTGAGATTTTTATGATTCTTCCTGATAGTTTAAAAATAAACAGACAAACAAACACTATTGAGATATTTTTTCTGTAAGCTTTACACATTTTCATGAACAAAGTTTATTAGAATTGTATTCTGCAATAATTTTAATAGTAAATATTTGTGTTTGCAAAAGTTGCAAATTGCAAGTAATAATACTAAAAAAAGAAGAAAATAGTAAGATGTATGATTCCCTTTAAAAAATATTCAAATTTTCTGTTCTGTTGACTGCAGCATTCTTGTCTCCTTTAAATTGCAAAGAAATAGTACTCTCATTCACTATATTCTCATTTGAGGTCTAGTCCATTTACAGTTTTTATCCATAACATTTAAAGCGTTTCTTTCACCGTATGTGATTGTCTCCTTTGTACCTGGCACTGGTGAGGCCGCACCTCGAATACTGTGTTCAGTTTTGGGCCCCTCACTACAAGAAAGACAATGAGTGCTGGAGCACATCCAAAGAAAGGCAACAAAGCTGCTGAAGGGTCTAGAGCACAGGTCTTATGAGGAGCCACTGAAGGAACTGGGATTGTTTAGTCTGGAGAAAAGGAGGCTCAGGGGAAACCTTATTGCTCTCTACAACTACCTGAAAGGAGGTTGCAGTGAGGTGGATGTTGGTCTCTTCTCCCAAGTAACAAGCGATAGGATGAGAGGAAACAGCCTCAAGTTGCACAAGGGGAGGTTTAGATTGGATATTAGGAAAAGTTATTCACCAAAAAGGTTGTCAAGCATTGGAACAGGCTGCCCAAGGAAGAGGTTGAGTCACCATCCCTGGAGGTGTTCAAAAGACATGTAGACGTGGCGCTTAGGGACGTGGTTTAGTGGTGGACTTGATAGTGTTATGTTAACAGTTGGGCTCTATAATCTTAAGGGTCTTTTCTAATATAAATGATTCTATGATTCTCTGGGTCTATGTTTGCTGTGTTCAAGTAAAACACCAGAATAATTTTTAATGGCCGTATGGCGTTGGTAACTATGATTTCATATGTGGGTCATAACTTTCAATAAAGACCAGATACCTGTTGGAAGTAAATCAAAAGTACTTATTTCAGAGGGGCCAAACTAGGATACTTGACAAACTTTCATGAATGAAAACGTTTGGAATTGGCTAGAATTAGAAGATGAATAAGCAAGTCTAAAATTCACAAGGGAAGTGTCTTTCCTCAATCACTTTACTGTATTTTGACTGACCATATTCATTATGCTCGTAAATATTGGAAACAGTGTATCTGAGTGGCTTTGGCAACTTTTTTTCTGCAACACAGTATTTAGATATTTATTTTTTTCCCCCAATGGTTTTAAAAACCTTGTTATTTTCTGATATACCATTCAAAATAGATCCTGACACAAGCCTGTTGATTTTAAGTACTTTTAATGTAGTATATAGTATTGTACATTATACAAACAGCTTTTGATCCTTCACGTTTGCAGCACTCCTTTGAGGCAGAGGGAGTGAAGAGGGACCTGACCTGCAGACAAGGCAGGTTGCATTTAGATATTTAGGATCCTAAATCCCGTTGCTTTCTATGAACCTCAAGTGCTTAAACATTTAAAAGTATCTAACTGAATTAGCTCAAAATTGTACAGAAAATGTATGGTGGCAGAGGAAGTTGAAACTGCCACTGCTGAATCCCTAGACCACCACCTTGATTAACTATGTGGTTTTCCTCCCTCTCAAAAAAACATACTGAGGAGCTTAACTTTTAAGACAAGACTATACAAACATACACAGATATGATTTTTCAGACTAAAGTCCAGATCTTCAAAAGACCCTTACTTATCTAATAGTCTGGTTAATTATATTTTGCAAAAATAGCGCTCATTTTTCCAGAGAAGCTTTCACTGAAGAGAGAGAAATTACCTGTCAGTGGGTCACATTTCGTAAGATATCTTCTGCTGTGTGCAGAGTCTGCATACAGTATATGCACAAGTTAAGAGTACAGAGAAGTTCAACAGTCATTTATTGACCAATGCATACAGTAGACAACTGGCAGCAATGTGCTAAGCTTTAATATATCCACACTGTGAATGAGACCCCAGATGCATGTGAGATGGTGATGATGAGACAGCCATTGGTTAGGGAAAAGTTGGCCTTTGTTGCTCCTTGAGGTGGGCTGATCCTCAAGCATGCTGAGTTGCTCTGTTCCTGGGGTTTCTGTTGGGTTTTTTGCAAGGCATCACAACTTTCATGGTAGCATGTTTCCTCTGGAAATCTTTAGCTATTATTTTCTCAACAATTACAGTTATTTTTCCAATCTTGTATGGCTTTAGATTACGTATACTCTCACATCTTAAAATGATTCTCTCAGCAGAACTAAGCCAAAGGCTCAAAATTGCACCGCACACATTTGGCTATGGATTAGAGAGTTGAATCCCTGGTCTGAGGATGGCAGGGAGCTCCAAACAAAACATAAAATTCAAACTATGCTAGTGAAGTACTGTGTAACATTATCTATATACCTAATTTCCCCTGGAAGTGTTTCAGATGCCAGTAAGGAATATTCATAGCTAGGAAAAGAATCTGTTTCAACTGCCTTTGGGGATTCCTGTTACACCATTCCTTCTGAAAAACTGGGTTACTTTATTCAGATAGCTTTTCTTAAACTCTTCAACTATAAAACTAAGTAATTTGAATTAAACAATGCTAAAATCCAAACTTGACAAATTCCAAAGCTGTGATTTCTGTTTCAAAAAAACTGTCAATATTTTAATATTTTTGTTCTGGAGGAAAATGGTTGAATAGTTTTCAAAAATGTCCTCTGAAATGAAAAAAAAAAAAAAAAAACAAAACAAACAAACAAACAAAAAAAAAACCAAACAACAAACCCAAAAGTTTGTAATAAGAAGCTGTGTCTGAAATTTCTCCATCTAATAACACCACTCAAAAAGCTACTAAAGGGAGTTTCAGTTCCCGATACAGACTTTAAAAGACTGAGCATTTTGCTTTATAGGCACTCTTTTGCTTTATTTTCTTTTTGGGAGGGGAATAAGGATTTCATTGTTCAAAAGGGTATTTAATTCCTAGTTCAGCTGTTGTAGTTTTAACATTGAAAAACGCATATACACGGAAATGTTCAGGAAAGGCTAAGCAAGCCTTACTGTGAACTCATTTTGGGTCAATTAATCCAAGTCACCTCTCAAATGCTCACTTATTTTACTGAATTTAACATATTCTATATAAATTGACTACGGACATTAATTTCATTTTTATGCTTATAAAATATCAGTTTCCTTCTTTATGCAAAATATCAAATTAAATTTTGAAAGGTTTCAGAGTGAGTTTTTGATATTGCCTTGACGTGAATGTGAGTTTTACCTCTTTAATGATTTTTTTAATAGTCCCCAATCTGTGGCATTTACCCTTACTATTCTCTGACCAGTTAATAATTGCACATTGTCATATAAAAGCATGCTGACTTCTAAAGCTGGAATGAGCAGATAACATTCTATCTACAGCTAGAAATTTCTGGTTATAAAGTTAAAGAGCAGGAAATTTTATATAGAAATGTACAGATCTAGTATCTGAATAACCTTAAAGATTAATCTAGGCTTTGAAAAGCTGTATTTATCTGCAAAATAGACATTATTAATGAGAGTAACATAAAGATAATGGACTGCAGAACAACAGCCTCCTCAGCCAAGGTACTATGAAGCATTTCTTCCTCAATTGTCAGCTGGACAGGTAAAAAGTGAAAGGATTATCTGGAAATTACGTAAGTACAAGCTATATCTATGTCTAATTGTCTTTTCAGTCCTGTAAATCTCTCTATTAATAGTATTTCATGAATATATTTCTATTTTTTATCAAGAAATATTATTTGGTTTTAGCTTAGTCTGGCTTGAAGGAAGCATGATTTCAGAATAAGTGAGATAGATAATCTTCAAGTGCTACAACCCAAAGGGCATGATGATCCTTAAGTATTGAAATACTCTGTGTCATTCACCAGCTGCAATTTGACAATTTCTGAAATGTTCTTCAAGATTGAAAATGTCATTAAAACATATTTATTTCTAGGACTGGGGGGGGAGGGTGGTGGGTATTTAGATGTTAATATATTTGTCTTACACTTAGGTAGTACTTGAAAGAATTCCAGAAGTATAGTTCTTTAGTCATACGTGTGGGTATTATTTAATAACAAGATAATTTGATCTCCTTTATTGTTCAGGTAGATGCTTATACAAATGGAAGCCTTCTGTTCATTCAAGAACTCACCAATCTGGGGTGCATGGTTATGGCTTAGAAAGGCTAGTGTTCTTCTTCAGAACAATTATTAATTTTTTAGAGAAAAGCATGTAAATATAATTTAAAATGTTCTATTATTTATGCCATTAACTACAATGATGCTATGCATCATGCAAATTATATGCCCATACCCCTTTTTAAAGTCTATGTTGTATTGTCTCATCTGTTATGGTTTATTACGTCAGATTAGTCCTATTCCATACATGCATCATGATGCTATTCCACTGTACTATTAGGCACTGGTTGAAAAAATTGGTGTGCTAGTCACTTTGAGCACGAGCAAAGTTGCTATTACACTGGAAGGTATTAAACTTCACGTTAATTATCAAACTGCACAAGGTGCAACAAACATTGCTAATAAATGATGGTGCAAGTCTCCTACTACTCTCAAATTAGTGACAATAATTGCAATGAGTTCTTTCCACTTCAAAGTGATGGGCAGTTGAGGCAATGAGAAAACATAACAATACAAAACAAGGAAACGTATATTGGCAAATGATGTGTCTTTCCCCAACTATGGCTCAACAGCACTGACCATGCTTATATCATTGTAGCGGAGTGTGTTTTTCAGTGTTTCTACTCATGGAAATGTATTTTAAAGACATCCACACTGCTTCTTCATGGAAAATTTTGGAGATTATGAAGTCTGGTTATGAAAGGAATAAGACACATTAGCACACCAATATTAATTACTCTATTTCATATATTACAGTAAAAAAATTATAATAATTTCCTTTTAAGCATTTCTTTGAAAGGAAAGCAAATGAAATATTATTTACAATTTGTATTTTGTATCAGTAGGGTATAATAGCAATACCCTGAGTTTGCAGCCTGAAAAATGTAGAAGATAATTAAAATCTTAAATTAAATTTTTCAATAAACTCGAGGCATGCATTATGACTTCTTCTGCTGAAATTGAGTATAAGTAGTCAATTTTTACATTTCTGACTCTAACATGTTCTAGAACTATATTTAATTGCTAGAATTCCCAAAGAGGTCTATGAGACCATATTTCCTATAAGTTGGTATCTTTGAAAACCATGTAATAACTGGCTTTAAGAAACATTAGGCACAGGGATTCACAAAGCATTTGGGTTGTATATATCTGAACACTAGTTAAGCATTTCTACCTGGTGATTAATATTACATTCCCAATACTGTAGATTTCTAACATCACAGGTCTGTCAAAGAAAAATAGACTTCTAATAACTAGTGATCATTTTTCTTTGTAGCTTTCATTATTTCTGACTACTGTACTTAAGACTCAGCAAAGCCTAGGAATCTTATTTCATTTTAAAAATAGGAATATTTAAGTTAAGTTTTGCAAAACAATTTGTGTCACCAAAGAAAATACTTTGGTGCATTTTTTAAAATTATTATTATGTTATTAGCTGATCAAGTAATTGCTAAAGCTAAAAAGTTTCCTTTTCCTTCTGCATCTGGCAGGGTTGTATGTTGGTTGTCTTTCAGTATAAACCATCCTGTAATGTCTTTGGAAGTTTAAGACTGAATAGACACAACTATTGTATACATGTTTTTATTATCTTAAATATATAAGTGTTAATGTTACCCATCTATTCATGGGAAAACTGAAAAGCAGTTTACCATAGGACACACCAGTAAACGCAGTGGAGAAAAAAATTTATAAAACACCCCAGATCTCATGAGGCTGTACCTTATCACCTAAAGCTGTTGTGCTTCCTGCACCATTTGTCTACTTGGTTGTACCTTGAATTTTTGTTCCGTAGTCTGTAATGAGTTCTGAGTAGCTCCATAGCTGAGCTTCATGGTCCTGGTTAATGCTCTAATCCCAGGTTACTGAAATTATCTACCTTCCCTATAGAGGGTATGTTCTGCTGCAAATCATAGGAATGGTCTTCATACAAGTAACTCTAAAGCGTACTAGAGTGGATTACTGGCAAAGCAGTCTTGAGGGGTTTTTTTAATTATTCGAAATATTTCGTTTTCCTGAGAGTAATTGCAGACATATTTTTTCCTCATGAAAAAATAGTTTTCTTTTTACTCTTTGATTTTCCTTGGAAGAGTGTCTGCCTGCAGTCATTCAAGACTTGTTTTTTAAAGTATGTCCTGTACGATTTTGTGTCTGTGTACACAACTGCTATTTTTTGGGGCGGGGTTGTACATTGGCATATGGGTCTTTACTCTTTTAGCTTTGGCTGTTTTAAATAACTTTAAATTCTGCTCAGCTTTGGTGTATGTACTCTTCTAAACATAATTTAAGAAATAAATATCTCAGATTGTCAAAATTACACAATGATGCAATGTACTATAAAATGTCTGAAGAAGCATATTTTTTCTTGGCACCATATGTAAGAAATTTGAGTAACAGCTGCTGACACAGGCAATAATTCTCAAAGTGAGTTTTTTCTCTCTGCTTTCAAAGCTGTTTTGTTTCATTTCTCTGAAAACAAGAAATTGTATAGTCACAGCATTTTTACTAATGTGATACAGAAAGGTATTTAAAAATGTATTCCACATAAGCGGGCTATCTTAGGAAGTCTTTGCCACATCATCTCTGTATTCTCTTTCCCATTTTATAAATATATTAACTGGAAGTGTAAATCTCTCTTTAACCTGTGTCTCATGAGATGCTGACTTTATTATAACTTAAACACCTAGACAAACACATATTTTCCTCCTTGTTTCTGGAACACATTGTCCACTTCATGTTGCAGCTGATCATGTTCCTATCTACTTAAAATATGTAAGTGGCATATGGATCTTTAAGTTCTGCTGCAACTTTTTATTAATTTATTTTATAAACCAATTTAATATTATTTTAAGGGTTTTCATTTTTCTGTCCTCAGCTCTTCAGACAAAAATGCTGTTGGAAAGGAGGATATTATGCACCACATTCTCCTGACTACTTGGGTTAGAGAAATACTTTCCTTAAGAATCCAATTCCCTCCCGCTGTTCCAATTGTAACAAGATTTATTTCACGTCAGGATATTGAAAGCCTCAGAAGGCAACCTGAGAAATAGCCTTGGACAGCAGTCCTAGGTCATGTTTACACGAGACAGTGCTGGCTCCTCTGCATGGTGCGTGCCAGTAGGAGCCTGGTCTCAGAGCAGCGCCAATGCGCCTACGTTACAGCATCTGCAGGGTGACTTCCACAGAGGTGACTCGGGAGACTTTATACTCCTGTTTCCAATGTTGGCTCTTGCAGGGTGAGCTGAGGACACCTGAAGACTAATTAAGCCCTTGTGAAGGCACATGGTTGCGAGCTGACTGACTTCTTAAAGAATTTATTCCACCATTTCTTCCTCCTCAGACAGGAAGGAAACTTACCGAAAAACAGCCCTGCTCCAAGTCCATTGGACTAAGTGGAAAAGTTCCTGTTCACTGCAACCAACTTTAGATCAGAAACAAAGTGACCTTAAACCTTTTCTGTGATGCTTAAGAGATCACTTATCTCAGTGCCAGGCTTCCTCCAGGCCTCCCTTCCCGTCAACTGTTCTGTCTGCCCTGCCTACATTCTGCTTTTCCTCAAGATACAAACAGTTTCAAACACTTCTTTAAAAGTTCAGGGGTTTTTTTAGTGATCTACCTGTCACCAGTTGTAGTCTAAGCACACTCATCCTTACTTATTTTGCAATTTTAGAAAAAAAAGGAGTAAAATTTCAGAAACAAGAAGTAAAAAAACATGTGGTTTTGTATCTTAAACACTATTCCTCCTCTTTTTGAAAGGTCGATTCTTTTATAATGTAAGATTTTCAGTCATGGGCTTACTTCTTGAGTGTTTATACACAACTCCTAAAACAGGGAGGCATTCATTTTGACTGGAGCATTTTGACACGACTAGAATACAAATAATATGTTACAATTCTAAGGCTTGAACTACAGGAAAAACATATGGGATTTCATTTTATTTTCAGTATAAAGGCATTTGTAAGAGTGGGTTTAAAATTTATGTGTAGAGAGAGATATAGATCTGTAAAATATGTTTCACTGTAAACATTTATATGCCTCTACCATTGAGTATCTAACTGTGACCTATTAAAGAGATCATAAAGGCCAGCCTGCTTAGTAAATAGCAGCTGCATTCAAGTTGCTTCAATTGACTAGCCAATGAAAGTATCCAAACCCTTGGTTCAACCTTTTAGAAACCTTACTATTTGTTTCAATACTGAATGATATGTCCCATTCAGTCTTCTTCTCTAGGGAGCGGGCCAGATTGTTTGCATGCAGCGTAACACTGCTACCTCTTGGGACTTAAAGCAGTAAACATTCTGTGCTAGTTCTGCAGTACAGTAATGCCGCTTGGCCTCCTTTTCAGTTACTCTTGTGTGTTACTTAGAATATAAGATGAAATGAAATAGAAGTTTCACAGAGAGGTGCAATGTGTTTGAGTAACAACATCAAAGTATGGGTAAGGAGGATTGCTCCATTTTTTGGAAGTGATTTATTTTGGATGAGGCATTGATTAGGATTATTTTTGTGCCTTTTGGTTGTTTTTTTTTAATTATTATTATTATTATTATATTTACTAATTACAGAAGTGAAGGTTGAAAGTCTATTATAAGAAATACCAAATACTCTATCAAAACTCACAATTTTTAACTACATCTGTTCATGAGCTATTATTGTTTGTTGCATACTGGAGGCATGGATTTGTACCTACGACTACTCCCCCACCTCAAGACACAAAGTCTTTGAGCTTGTGCTACCAGTGTTTTGGAAAACATTTAAGGAGTACTGTTGAAAACTTCTGTGATTCTGCATTTATTTTTCTGTTCATCACATTATATGACAGATTAGGATTACATTCAAGATGTTTTTGCTATCGATGCAGTGTAGATTTAAAAAAAAAAGAAAAGAAAAAAGTGAGAGCAAAGCAGAGAAGACTATAGGTTTTTAGAAAGACAAAGTTAAAATGTCGAGTCATAGTCAAGATGAAGAGAAAGTCGCAAACACACCTTCAAAACTTAATAGACAAAATAAATTACTTCAAATTTAGGAAAGATGAACTCTGGCTTGGGCTGGCTGTAGGTAATGTTGTATTTTATAGTCCTTTCTCAGTGCATAGTGGCTCCCACATTTGATTCAAACCATTTCTTTTGCAATGCAGTGTTACTCTGGTCTTTTTAAAGACAGCTTTTCAGTCATGCTACATTTTATGGTCTTTTTCTGCCTTTTAGTATTCAAAATTACAACAGAATACTTGGTACGGTACATCAAAGTGATGTTCTTGTCTAGTCTCCAAAAGTGATGCTTAAACAAGTGATGTTCCTGCCTACCATGTCATCTTTGTGTTGGTTCTGTCTCCTTTTCCTGTAACTGCAGAAAATCATGCAACTCATGGCTAATGAATATACTTTTTGAAGAATGCAATATATAATAGCCTATCTAAAACAAAGTAATTTTTTAATGTATGAGGATATTACCGAGGAGGATAGTAGTACTAATGAAATATTGTTAGAGAATAAGTGGCAGTAAAAATTAAAACAAAATTTTTTCTGATACCTTTGGGATAAATAATTGCTTTGAGTGCCAGTTGGAACTTAATGATTTGCCCTCATGGTGTGTTGAACTTGGCTGGCTGCCAGATGCCCACCCAGCTGCTCTCTCACTCCCCCTTCTCAAGAGGATAGGGGAGAAAAATAAGATGAAAAAGCTTAAGGGTCAAGATAAAGACAGGGAGATCACTTACCAATTACCTTCATGGGCAAAACAGACTTGACTTGGGGAAAATTAATTTAATTTACTGCCAATTAAAAAAAATAGAGTAGGATTGTGAGAAACAAAAACAAAACTAAGAACAGTTTCCCCCAGTCTCCTCGTTCTCCCCAGGCTCAACTTCACTCCTTCATTCTCAACTCCTCTACCTCCTCCCCACCAACCCTGAGTGGTGCAGGGGGATGGGGAGTGAGGGTTGCAGTCTCCTGTTCCTTCCTTCCTGCTCACACTTTTACCCTGCTCCAGTGTGGGGTCCCTCCCACGGGATACAGTCCTTCATGAGCTGCTCCAGTTTGGGTTCTTCCCATGGGCTGCAGTTCTTCAAGATTTGCTCCAGCATGGGTCCTTTCCACAGGGTACAGTCCTTCAGGAATAGACTGCTCTATCATGGGTCCCCAATGGGATGCAGCTCCTCCCAGAAAAACTGCTCCTGCGCAGGATCTCCACAGGCTGCAGCTTCCTTCATGGCATGCCCACCTGCTCCGAAGTGGGGTCCTCCACAGGCTGCAGTGTGGATATCTGCTCCATCGTGATCTTCCATGGGCTACAGGGGGACGACCCGCATCACCATAGCCTTCTCCATGGGCTGCAGGGGAATTTCTGCTCTAGCACCTGGAGCACCTTCTCCCCCTCCTTCTTCACCAAGCTTAGTGTCTGCAGGGCTGTTTCTCACAGTTTTTCTCAGTCGTCTTTCTCACAGCTGTTGCATAGTGTTTTTTCTTAAACTTGTTCTTAAATATGTTTTCCCAGGGGCACAGCCAGCTTGGCTGCTGGGCTCATTTGTGTCCTGAGGTAGATCTGTTGGAGCCGGCTGGAACAAGGTCTGTTTGGCATGGGGCAGCCCCTGGCCTCTTCTCACACAGGCCACCTCTGCAGCCCTCTGCTGCCAGCATCTTCCAATGTCAACACAATACAGCCCTTTATTTTGCCTGGTTCTTCTAATCTACCCTGACATGTTGCTGTTTGACGTGGGCTCAGTCACTGTTATTTAGGCTACCTGCATCTTGATTTCACTCCTGCTATTTTCCTGGTGTTACCACCCTGCTGTTACACATGGCTATGAATAGTTTGTGTAAAGGCTGAATAAGTGGAAGAAAAAATGATAGAGTCACAAGGAAGGGTCATATTTATATGCTACAAATAAAATAGGAATGTAGCTTTTTCTTTTGTATGTTCTTTCTGGCTCCTGCTTCTTCATCCTGTAACACACTAATTCAGAAATGGAGTTGATTACAGACGGTAAGTGTTCAGAATTGGATTTAAATTATTTTTGTGACATTTAGTCATATTACTATTTGGGAGGAGTGGGGACGTACTCTTTCCATGTCAGTTCCTCCTCTGCAAAATAACACTTTTACACTTCACGGATGATGAGGCAAATGTGTTACAGAGTGTGAAACACTTGGCTGCCTTTGGCTGAGGTCACAGGCAAATACCTGAGCTGGAGATGGATGGGGTTTTGTGTCAGAATATGTCTAGTGGCAAAACACACCCATCATACTTTGGGTGAGGTCTTTTCTACTGGTGGTAGTGATCAGCTGTCAACACTGTGACAGCATGTTGTTCATTATTCAAGATGGATGGTTATTGAATTATTTTGTGTTCTGTACTGTCTGTTTCTTGATTGGATTGCTAGATTAGTTTCAGAGAGAAACAGAGGAAAATAAATTTGAATTCTCTTGTTTGTTCTGTGATGAGGCTTCCCTTTAAAGGGGGAAGAGGGTTGTGTGAAAACATGTCTGAATTAAAGTCGTTACCAGATATTTGTGTGAACGCAATCTCACTTTACTGGATGTTTGCATATAGTGAGTAAAAAAGGGGTAATTTTTTTAATGGTCAAATAGAACAGCTGATTTGAAATCCAAACTGAATATTCATAAACTCTCTTCCTGCCTTATTTAACTGATTTGAGCTTTCAAAGTCTAATGCTTCCTTAGAAGTTGTGCTAGAATTGTAACTAATAATCTTCCCATGTTTATAAAGCACGCAAACACACATATGGTACGTATACAGGCATCATCTTCATATTAACTAGATTTTGTTGACAAAAAGATGATAGATCTTTTAACAAATATATCATTTGCTGACTTTATTGCAGTTTTATACGAGACTGTTGTAAAAATGGGTATGGCATTTGCATTTCTGTTTAATTGCTGTGGAGTGAACATAAAAAGATAAGAGAGCCAAGAGAGCTTATTAAAACTGAAATGAGGGCAAGTGATAAAAGAATGATATTTTAGTGGTGCTGCAGTCAGATCTGTCACTCTCCCCACAAAAACAATCTTATTCTTGGATTTTTTGGTGGGGAGAGAGGATGTAGGGTTTATATAACCACTCTCTTTTCTTTTGAGCTACACTTGATATCCAGGGTGTCTCCACGCCTGTATTTTAAGTTGGGGGCTTCAGTAGCCCAGGGGACCTTCTGGAGAATAATGTGACTTTTTCTCTGCCCTGAAGTACCTTTCTTTCTCTCTCTTCCTCCCTCCTTCCTCCCTCCTCCCTCCTCCCTCCCTCCTTCCTCCCTCC